>OX387434.1:6821680-6985810 GCA_947563755.1 Lochmaea crataegi
ATGAAAGCTTGCCCTTCAATTTGATTTTCTATAAAATTGCCGCTATTAGTAAGACATTTATCACATCGAACAGCCAGCTTTTCTTTCTCGTCGTCATAGAAGTCTGCCGCCTAATTATTTTAACCAATTAGGGTAAATTATGCCAGAAGTCTGGAACTCTTCTTGCTGTCCAGGTTTTTGGTGTTTGTTTGGCAAAACTTAATGAGAAGTCAATTGAAGGTTCTGGTCTGATCAATTCACCTGGAAGGGAGTTTGCCCTTTAGGCCAGATTGGTCAGGAATCCAGACCAGAGACACTTTGTTGAGTCTTCTTATTGACGTGAGTCTTTTTTCAGTTTGATTCCAATTTCCATACGGTAAGAGCCCAGAACTTTTAAAGCCGTTTGGAGAACACTGTTTTATGTGGGATATTGTAACCGAAAGCTATAACTAAGCCACTAGGTTTTTGTTTCCAATAAATCCAATTAGATCCAAATTATGTTTGGCGAGAACTTTTTTTATTTCCGTTGATTTAAGGTTTCTAAATTTTTGAAGCTTGCTTCTTATTGCACGACAGGACTTTTGGGAAGGCTAGTGAATTCGTGAAACGTGTAATGTTACGAAAAAGCGTTCGTCACGCGATGACTCATTACAGCGCAAGAGAGAGAGAGAGATGCAGGCTATAGTGTTCGTTCAGTGCAGATATAGAGAGAGAGAGAGAGAGAGAGAGAGTGAGAGAGAGATAGAGAGAGATAGACGCATCAAAAATTGTCAAAAATTGTTAAATATTTTAAAAAATGGTCAAAAATAGTCAATAATTGTCAAAATTTTTGAAAAATGTCAAAAATGGTCAATAATTATCAGAAACTGTCAAAAATGGTCAATAATTGTTAAAATTTTGAAAAAATGGTCAATAATTATAAAAAAACTGCCAAAAATCAAAAATTGTGAAAATTGTCAAAATTTTTGAAAAATTGTCAAAAATGGTCAATAATTGTCAGAAACTGTCATAAATGGTCAATAATTGTAAAAATTTTGAAAAATGGTCAAAAATTCTCAAAATTTTGAAAAAATGGTCAATAATTGTTAAATATTGTCAAAATTTTTGAAAAATTATCAGAACCTGTCAAAAATGCTCAAAAATTGTCAAAAATGGTCAATAATTGTTAAAAATTGTCAAAAATTGTCAAAAATTGTCAAAAATTGTCAAAAATGCTCAATAATTGTTAAAATTTGTCAAAAATTGTCAAAAATTGTCAAAAATTGTCAAAAATGCTCAATAATTGTTAAAATTTGGAAAAATGGTCCAACGTGGTCAATAATTGTCAGAACCTGTCAAAAATGCTCGAAAATGGTTGATCATTGTTAAAATTTGGAAAAATGGTCTAAAATGGTCAAAATTTTTGAAAAATTGTAAAAAATGGTCAATAATTGTCAGAAACTGTCAAAAATGGTCAATAATTGTAAAAATTTTGAAAAATGGTCAAAAATTGTCAAAATTTTGAAAAAATGATCAACAATTGTTAAATATTGTCAAAATTTTTGAAAAATTGTCAGAACCTGTCAAAAATGCTCAAAAATTGTCAAAAATGGTCAATAATTGTCGAAAATGGTCAATAATTGTTAAAAATTGTCAAAATTTTTGAAAAATTGTCCAAAGTGGTCAATAATTGTCAGAACCTGTCAAAAATGCTCAAAAATGGTCAATAATTGTTAAAATTTGGAAAAATGGTCCAAAGTGGTCAATAATTGTCAGAACCTGTCAAAAATGCTCAAAAATGGTTAATAATTGTTAAAATTTGGAAAAATGGTCAAAATTTTTGAAAAATTGTAAAAAATTATCAATAATCGTCAGAATCTGTCAAAAATTGTCAAAAATGGTCAAAAATTGTTAAATATTTAAAAAAAATGGTCGAAAATTGTTAAATATTTTAAAAAATGGTCATAGTCAATAATTGTCAAAATTTTTGAAAGTTGTCAAAAATGGTCAATAATTGTCAAAAATGGTCAATAATTGTTAAAATTTTGAAAAATGGTCAAAAATTGTCAAAATTTTGAAAAAATGGTCAATAATTGTTAAATATTGTCAACATTTTTGAAAAATTGTCAGAACCTGTCAAAAATGCTCAAAATGGTCAATAATTGTCAAAAATGGTCAATAATTGTTAAAAATTGTCAAAAATCGTCAAAAGTTGTCAATAATTGTCAAAATGTTTGAAAAATTGTCCAAAGTGGTCAATAATTGTCAGAACCTGTCAAAAATGCTAGAAAATGGTTAATAATTATTAAAATTTGGAAAAATGGTCTAAAATGGTCAAAATTTTGAAAAATTGTAAAAAATGATCAATAATTGTCAAAACTGTCAAAATCGGTCAATAATTGTCAAAAATGGTCAATAATTTTTAAAATTTGAAAAAACAGTCAAAAATTGTCAAAAATTTTGAAAAAATGGTCAATAATTGTCAAAATTTTCGAAAAATGGTCATTCTATTGTGCATAGCTTCTATCGGCGGTTCGACGACCGCTCACCTTTTTTTTTATAAGAAAATTATGCATTTGCGAGTAAAATGTTTGATTATTTTCTGTTGAAGTGCTAAGAATTTTTTCCGTTGAAAGAAACTTGACCCTTTCAAAAAGCACTAGAATATTTTAATAACAATTCGGGAATTAAACTCATATGGTTATACTCATATAAAATTGTCATTATATCTCAACAGCACCTACTGTCGCTTTCAAATAATATCGTCGTACTAATTTCCGAGACAATTATTTTCGTTTATCGCAAAAACAAATTAGGCTGTCTGACTATTTCGCCTCTCATAAAACCTTCTAACTACTCCTTTCAGAACTAAATGATACAATAAATTTTCCGGAGTTCTTCTAATTTATTTTCTCAAATAAACTTTATATCCTCACACAAAAGGTCCGGACCCCTAGAAGTAAATATTTCGGCAGAACAATATAATCCCTACCAGATAATGAGTCATAAATCGTTTGGAAAATGAATGAAAAGCGGAAAAACAAAAACGAGAACAACGCAAGGGAAATGTCGGCAACCGAAAAAGTTTTTATATGCCAAGGGATTTGATAAATATCGATCTATTTATTTTTAGACTGAGTAAGTAAAATACTATTTACGTTGAAAAAAAAGACTTTCTTGTCTACAAGGATTAAGTCTAAGAAAAATATTTTATAGTTTTCCTTCCAAATACCCTTCAGTTTCGATGATAATTTTTTTATTGGAGCCATACCTCTTCACTAGGTGCTAAATTTGGTTAATATGCAGTACAAGACATGCAATGTTGCCATTGTTTTGATTGGTTTATTGATATTTTTCAGCTCAGCTGGCTGTCAATTCAACTCAGGAGTGTGATGGTGGATCAAAATATCATCCATCGTCACATAACCTTCGAAAATTCTCTTTCTTCAGCTAAAACTGCCTTAATGATCAAGAAGATCGGAAAGAAATTGTTCAACCTCAAGAAAACGTATACGATGTACTTACATCATTTTTATTCATTAGATAAATAAAGTGATCAATAAATGCCTATTACAAATTTTCCCTGTGTGCGACTTTGGTCGACCACATCGGATAGGGAAGCAGCAAAGATAAACGTCATTCTGGGATCTGTGGTTGTCTGGAAACACAACAATAAATAAGAGAAAGAAAAATAACTGTTTTTCTTCAATCGTTTGTAGCAGGCGGCAACTTCAACAAATCACTGCTAGAAATACAGGGATGGCACGGCACTAAATAAAGAATGTTGATTGACTTGATAAAATAGTTTTCCGGAGGTGTTGGAAAAAAGTATGTTTTACACTGGAGTAAAGTGTCTTTTCCCCATTCTGCGGTTGCTGAAAACCTCCCTAGTTAAATAAACAACATTTTATATTGTTCAAAATAACTCACTTTATTGAGGGTACATTATTCCTCACTATAAACTTATATTATTGTTTTGGATTTTGTAGTACACACTGTGAATTTAACACTAATGTGGTCACTTTAGGTAACTAGGAAAACCGATAGCAATAAAATTCTTGACCCTGACCTTCCTATGTGATCCAATACATTCAAAAAGAGGGGATATCTTAGACTTGCCGGAGGAACTATACTACAACACCCTGAGAAAAAACTTTATTAGAGTCCTCGTTACAGGACTCTCAACATACGACTGCTGAATACAAAAACATCTTCATGGACCAAAGACCATAAATATTCCTCTTTATAGAAGATGTAAGCAAAAAAATTGAACAATCTAGCGATTTATGTGATTGCGATAGTCTTCGATCACAAAATCTGTGTTCGACCAGTATGATTGACAAGTTCGGAGAAAACAGTCCCCTCTTCTTTCAGAAAAATTTAAAATTAACCCTTGGCTAGTACGTGCTGTGATTATTTACTTCCTTTCCAAAAGTTAGAAATAGAAATAAAGGATAAAACAAAAAACATGTCTTTGACAGAGAGTTGAGATTTATAAATCAAAAAGAATATTTCGATATTTTAAACCCGATCCTGTAACAGATGTCATCCAGAATTTCAGATGGTCCATAAGACACACTCGCACCGTTCGCCTTGGACCCTTTAACCGACTATTTTACCAATATAGAAGCCGATAAATGGCCCACGCATGACGAACTTACCACTTTACGTGTTATTGCGAATATTCCACTTTTTTACTATTGCACTTTTATATTGTATTTTTACGGTTAACATCGAATTGTTATGATGCCAATTTCGAAGATTATTAAGCGATTTCTGTTCGGAAAATAAAGTCGTAAATGTGTATTGAGGAAAATTCTGAATACTGATCGAATTCAAAACAAATATGACACGAACAAATAATTCTAAAATGCCGGAAAACTGAAAGAAATGTACGCCGTGGGTCAAATAAAACCGAATATACGTGACAATTTTCGCAGTTCAAATCAAATCAGGAAACATAGAGGGAGAACAAAGTTAATAATTTCGAACTACTGCTGAACTACTTATCTACCTGGTAGAAACTCCTAATTTGGTTTTAAAGGAAAATTTAAACCCGAGCTGCTATAACTGGGATTTTACTTTCATCAATATTTATCTACCAAGACACGAACTAAAACTTGTGTAGAAGCTAGAAAAAGTTCACGTGAATGAAGGAACATATTCATAGATGATAATATATACAGGGTGAGTTACGAGGAACTGTACATACTTCTACCATAAGTAGAGGCACGTTAGGGGATTATCAAATGACCATTAAAAAATGTCTTCTTTTGATTATTAATATACAGGGTGAATTATGGATCTTCACCAAAACAATGTTTCGTCATATCTATTCAATGATTAAGTCGATTTTTCTCATTTTTTGGTGAAAATGTGTGTTGGTGTCTGGCAACTAACTGACATATTCAGAATTAAAAAAATCCAGGACCGTTTTCGTGAAAATTTGTGAGACTTCATCATATTCAACTCTTCACCCTGTATATGATTTTTATAATTTTTTCAGAGGGCATAAATAGACAGTTAGACCTGGGTATTTGAATTTTTTGTTACCTACACTTACCACACATTTCCAATTAAAAATTCATTTTAGAGTCAAATTGAAAAATTGGCAATAACTGTATAATAATGTTTAGTTATTAAAAAGAAATCTTTAAAATAAACATAAACGACACACACCTTGCTCCAGTATGGTGAATACCATAATTTGAATTGATTTACAGGGACGGATTTAAAAATCTGGCATATCTGGTTCATCTCAATAATTCACTCTGTATTCAACTTTTTCCATCCGTAAACAAAAAACAGATAGAAAATGTTTGTAATAACCTAGTTTTCTTATCTGTTTGAGGTAAAATCAAGTCTAATTATTTTAATCGGACTGAAATGAACAAGCCCAGTAAATGTTTATTCATAAATTAAAAAATAAAACAAATAACAATAACCATAATAACAATGTGAAACAAAATAAAAAATAATTTAATAAACATTACGATTATAAAAGATGTTCAAAATGAAATCCATCTGCCTCAATACACTTTTCTTGGCGAATGTTTAAATGTGTAATGGACTTTCTGATTGTTTTTTTGAACTTTGTTAGCAATTAGAACTATACAATCTATGGGCTAATGTGATGACATAAGAACTAGTTTTTCTAGTTCTTCCATGACATGATAGTGCCTTCTCCAGAGAAGAGGGTCGTTTAATAGTTCTTCAAATCAATAGGCCAGTTCCTATTGAGTCTTCTATGGATTTGTTGTTCAAGAAATGGGTGCAGGAGTGTGTTTGTATGATCTTGAAGTTTGGTAAGGTGTTGTTTGCTTTTATCTTTGATGACGTCCATGACCATTGGCACGTTGAGGTCTTCTTGAAGAGTTTGATACGACACATACCAGGGAGCATTAGTGATCATTCTTAGACTTGCTTGCAAAACCCCAAAATTCTATGCCATACGTCCATATTGGTTTAATAATTGTTTTATAGAGCAGAATATTGTTTTCTAGTGATAACTTGGATCTTCTTCCAATAAGCCACTGCATTTCTTCAACTTTTAAATCTACCTGTCTTCTTTTTTTGCTTATGTGCTCTATCCAAATGAATTCCTAAGTATTTTGTACTTGTAGACTGAGGGATTTGAATTCCATTGAGAGAGACTCTGGGACACGACTATTTTCTTAAGGTGAAATTTATTTGTGTGGATTTAGTTTCATTTATTTTTATTTTCCATTTTTGTGCCCAGTTTTGTATCTGTTGAAGGTGATTCTTTAGGTTACTGCCTGCTATGTTCTTCATTCTCTAAAAGTATAACTGTATCATCAGCAAATGTACCTATTGTAGTGTTTTCGTTGGTTGGTATATCCGACGTGTATAATACATATAGTAGTGGGCCAAGTATACTGCCTTGAGGTACTCCCGCTTTTATCGGAAGAGTGCCAGAAATGCTTTCGTTAACCCTTGTTCTGAATTCTCGATCTTCTGAGTAAGATTTCAATATTGTAAAATACTTGATGGTTAGTAGTTTTTTGATCTTATATAGTAGACCTGTTTGCCATACCTTATCGAACGCTTGGCTAACATCAAGAAATACACTGATGTGCAGTATTTCTTGAGTTCTAGTGACTGATTTATTTTGTTGCTAATTCTATGTATTTGTTGGATAGTAGAGCGATTCTCGCGAAATCCAAATTGGTGTGAGGGATCCATTTTTCTGTGTTGGGGTCTCAGATTATTCTTTGAAGTAAAAGTTTTTCCATAAGTTTGGAAATAATTGATAATAGACTTATGGGACGGTATGATGATACTTTGTGGGGATCCTTTCCTGGTTTAGCTATCAAAATTATTTCTGCTATTTTAAGTTGCCTGGGCCAAAATTTATATCTAAGGATGGCATTGAGAATATATGTAAGTAGCACTATTCTTTTTCTAGGAATTTCTTTAAGCATTTTTGGAGTTATTCCATCTAAACCTGGAGCTTTTCGAACATCCAGTAACCTTATTTGATTTTGAATTTCTTTTGGAGTGAAGCGTTTTTCTTCCTCTATGTTGTTGGGAATACTGGATAACTCATTTTCGACTTCGTTGTCTGGTACGTCATCGTTAGGGGTGAATACTTCTGCGAGATATTCTGCGAATCTATTTGCCTTCTCTTCATCACTTCTGGCCCACCCTTGAACAGGTACAGTATCGTTTCTCCTAACGTATCCCCTAACGTGCCTCTACTTATGATAGAAGTATGTACAGTTCCTCGTAACTCACCCTGAATAATACTAGCAAGAAATGAACATAACTATATGGAAAACAGTAATAAAAAAAATAGCATGAAAATAAACAAAAATAATGATAATGGGGAGACGCAGAAGCATCAACAATGAACATGAACCCATGACGTAAGACGTGAGAAGGCGTGGCATATCATCTAATTTTCCTTCTTTATTTTTGAATAAGTATATCTTTGGGGTAATTATGACCTTTGTTATATAAAAAAATCAAAGGCAATTCCAGTTAAAGGATTAAAGGTTACAACCTAAAACTGAGTTTGGCTTCCTATCTAAGTCGGTAGTAGAACATACCGTATGTTCGTTATTGCAATCGATACGATCGTAACTCAAGGAAAGGACAATAAAACGTCGCGAAGAGCAACTTCAAGTCGAAAGACAATACAATATTTGCAGAGTTAAGGGGCATAAAACAATTTTTATTAAAGCTATAAACGTAAATATACAAACCGATAAATATACACGGAAAGTTAAATTATTGGTTGAAACATATGAATATTTTACAAAACTATAACTTTTGTGGTTCAACAACAACTCAACAATCAATTTATACCAATAAAATTCGATTTTCTGTTTTATTTGTTGGTTTATACGGTTGGATACGTTTCAATATCGCCTGTACGTTAAATAAATACTGTTTTTATGAAAACTATTTTAATAAAAACTATTGTTTTCATCAATTAATGTTTTTTTTGGATTCTCAATTCATTTTTCCGCTGCATAACCTCTTACTTATCTACTAAGCTGTTTTCTTCCTAATCCTTTATACATGTCTGTCTTATGGACTCTATTTAGGTTTGTTCCAATTGGCATTTAGGAACCGTTCTGGAATCGTATCGAGTACTGTATAATGCGCCAACTCGGGATGGACACATCAATTTTATCACCTCTTCCAGAAGGTAGTTTTTGTACCGCCCCAAGAACGATACTATAATCAGATAGAACGCGAAAGAAATACACCACTTGCACGAACGATACCTAGAACAGTTCTATCGCCAGTTGGAACGAACCTTTTAATTCCTTTCCCACATCGATGGCAACCAAAACAGAGATGAACTAGCCAGGAAGGGCTCATCAACCACCTATATTGGCACACAGGGTTACTAAATTTGACATCCAAGGATGCATACGAAACTGCGACAAATGATAACAAAGAGGAAAGGTCTTATGCACCACGGAAAACCATCGAAGAACCGTCGGAGCACAAAACTAAAGAGCTCCTCAAGATGCGCAGGAATAATTGATTTTTTCACTGGTCACAGTCCAATGCGCAAAATAAGGCTGTTCAACAAAGATACTGAAACGGCCAAACATATACTGTCAGAATTCGAGGCAGACAGAATAATCGGACAGCCTAGGCAAACATACAACAACCAACCGGTGAAGAACCTGTGTAGACTGGTATAATGCGACTAGAACAGCTAGAGTGTTGGATGTGCGCGAAGAGAGTGAAAGATGCAGAAATGAAAGATAGAACATTAATGCGTTTGCTCGCTGGAAAATATTCATAAATGCAAATCTTTTTGACGGCCTAATAGTTAATCTCCTTCCTAGAATGATTATTATTTCTAGAAACTACGCCACTGCAAATTTGTCGTTGTCTGACAAACTTTTACCGACTGAGAACCGACAAGAAGATTGCTCACATGCATACGATACTCACCCTCTAGCTGTTCTGGTCGACCTTGTAACAGGAGATCCTGTTTCACTGCCCAAAATAATTCCTTTTGCTTATAAATTACCTATTTTAGTACCCCTCGAGCCATCTAACGGTGAGGCCTAAGAACGCATTTAACTATAATGTCGACGCACGTTAGATTCCTTACTTATGTTCTCACATCTTTTCTGAGAGGGCATTGTTTAAGATTTAAAACATCCGAAAATTGTCAGAAATGATGTGCGCAGATGAGTTGGCTGAATAAGAAACCATTTTGGAGACAAGCGTTCTCTTAATTGTCTAAAAAAGACAATTATAATGTGAGTTGTGTCGAAGGAAATTCTAAGTAAGTCAATACCTTTTTATACATTACTAATGATTGTCGTGTATATATCTTTGAAATGTTTGTGGGATGACTCTGTCCTTCAAAATTAATTGTTTTCGCCGACAGCACTTGTTGCTTGTAGGAGCTTCTAAAAATTCCTGTGTCTTTTTAGATTGCAACAACTTTACATTCTACAATCAACCTGATTCAACTAGCAACTTGATTTGAAAATCAACTAGATTTGAAAATCAATTCAATTCGATTCACTACTTCCGACACTACGTTACAGTATGGGTAATATTATGTCCAGTACTTTGTTGACATAAAATTCGTTTCTCTTCTCCATTTGAGAATACGAAAACCATTTATAGATGCATAAGCCGATATATCTTTCTAATCTTTGATTAATCATATCGTTGTAGAACCTTTAGCATTGAGCTAATTTCCCTAGAAACCTTATTAATTTGTGTATTTAATGTACGACGGCCAAGGGCCATATTTGTAAAATAGTAGGGACCAAGTCGACTTTAAGTAGGATATTCTTCATTAGATTGTTAAGTTACTTTCCCGATTTTTATTTAATGATCATCTAAGTACCTATAAAAAACCATATACTCTGTTTTTCGTCATTTTAGCAGGGTGAATTATATTATTTCCATTGACAAATGACGTGGCGCTCAAACAAGTTATATGCCAGACACATTTTTATTATCTAAGTGTTATACAACATTTAGGCGAAAATTCACGACCCCTTGTTTTACCTAGAGCTTAGTCGAAGGCATACCGTAAGTAACACTAGAATTATTCTTTTATCACTATCTATATCTGTTAAGTTACAACCTATACAGAGGAGTAGAGTTGTGAAAAAAAGTCCAAGAAGCTAAGGTGTTGCTGGCGATAGGACCAGTATCGTGTTCCACATCATATATAAAACCAAATAATTTTTTGAAAAAAAAATGTAACTTACTTAATGGTGTGAATTGTTGTGAAAACTATTAACTCTTTGCAGTCAACTTACCTGTAACAAAAAAAAGTGTATGTTAAAATTTTTAAAAATACAGTTTTTGATTGAAGTAATCATTTATTTTTAACGCTGCTATCGTTGTTTTAGTATAGAATAATCAATTCAGTCGCTGGTTTCAAATAAAGCGTGCTTTATTTGGGGAAATGTCATAAGTATGCAAAGACAGCCGCTGGCGATATAATAAATTACAAGATATGCCAAAAACGAAATAAACCATTAGCTCGTACGACATGTCAGTTAGTAAATTTCAAGAATTTCACTCAGATTGTAAATCCGAAGAATTACTACGTCCTTATAAGAAGCCAAGACAATATGCTGGAGTCGTCGTAATTCATTTTTTTCGGGGTCGAAATAAAACACGAATCCTGAAATCGTTACATTTTACGGAGGGCACATTCTTTGTTTCATTTAAAAATTATATTTAGTTATTTTGCTCAAGTTAGACGTGAGTTATTATCTCGCCTTCGTCCTTCTTTATTTTAGAAATTTATGGTGTCCCTCGAGTGTCTTTGAAGACATTTTTCCTCTCCCATTTCACACTTCTTGGCTGACTCTCGCATTCTGTTTTTTAATTAGATGTAATATTCAACATACTTTCTGCATTTTTAATTACTTCTGCAGGGGCGTCCTATCTTTAAAAAGGACCTAAGCGACGTCTGTGCCTCAATTAAAAGGTCGATATTTCATCTCCGAGCACGTGAAAGTAAAGTTATTGGAGCTGTTGTATGTTTCCAGATACGCCGAACCAACTATGCACTGCGGGCTGGGCAATCGAACTTCCTGTTTCCCACATCATCCATATACTTCCTGGAAACTCTTACAACGGTTAAGATTTTATGAAATAAGGAGGTACGGAATTAAGGAACAAGAAGGAATGGGATCCAAATACCATTACCAGACATGGAAAGAATGCCCTTCAATGGTACATTGACAGCTCAAAAGCGATAGGAGGAACTGGGATAGGAGTGTACGGGCCAGAAACCAAACACTTTAAAAGGTTGAGAAACATCCAAGTATCTTTCAAGCGGAAATTCATGGCATAAGAAAGTGTGCCCAGTTCAATATTGATAAAGGAAGGCAAAGGATTATCATAATGTCGGATAGTCAAGCTGCCATTGAAGCACTGAGCTTCCCTCAGCTCCCAGCTCCTAAATGGTAAACTCAATGAACTAGGCAAGAACAATATAAGCACCTTATTGTGGATTCCACGACACACAGGAATAGAAGGAAATGAAATAACAGTTGAACTAGCAACGAAGGGGACTGAAACACCTTTTTGGGGGCTGGAACCCTTTTGCGGTATCGGCTCCAATGTAATATTGGAAGAAATAGGCAAAGCTGGAAAAAAGAGAAGATATGACCATCGGAAAGATCTAGTAGGGCTTAGACAATCAAATATTCTTCTGGTCTCTGACTGGTGGTGCCGAACCAATCAATCAAGGATTTGTTCACTAGCATTCGCATCAAAAGAATAATTTATTCGATTTTTTATTAAATTTTCACTTTATTTATACGAAATTTAAAATCATTTTAAAATTTTTCCTCGGACGTTTATGATTTCATATATTTATCCTCCAGCCTTGCATCAACTAGTTCTCCCAGCAGCTTTTAATATGCTCATCCTTTAGTCTGTTTAACTTACTATATTGCAACTTGAAAACTGAAACTTTGGGTAAACGACAGTTTTGCATAAGTGAGTACTTTTCTCAGTGGCTGCTAATTCTGAACTTTTTATGTGGTTTTTATTCATGACGAAAAAGTTTTAAACTGAAAATTTATCGCTAAAAGTACGCCAGATCTCTTCACAATAACCGGAGTAATTTGATATTTTTGTTTTTAAAAATTTTCAACAGAAACGAGATATGACATAATATTATCTAATAAAAAAAATATTGCCATCTAGAGATCAAGGAAAACAACCTTAATATACACTAATGTAAAGCCCTTTTTTCCGAATTATAGGCTATCAAAACTAAAATAGTACCATTTAATTAAAGAAAGTTTCTAGATGTAAAGTTTGTTAAGTATTTTAAGACGTACAAAAATTCTTTCATTTTCTCCGTGTTGTGGTTGTCCAATTTCTATTTTTTTCCTCACAACAGGAATTGTTCGAAATTCTATCATCCTGTTCCAACAAAATTAAGAAATAGACAAAGTCTCGATGCACACGTTTCAATTTACAACGAAATCGCGTGCTGAGATCATGAAACATTGTAAACGTGAACGAGAAAGACAAAGCCTACATTTTTCTCTCCTCCTCCTCCTCCTCCTCCTTTTTTTTCTTTTTAGTTAACCCGCTACGCTCGATAACTGTGGTTTTCGTTTACTGTTCGAAAAGTTTTTGTTTTCACGCTCGACAATTGTTTCTGTGACGAACGACTTTATTGGGAGACCGCCTTTTCAGGTGAAAAGAGTTTTATTGCTTTTTATCTCGTCCCCTTTCGCTGCTGCTCGAAATTTGCATGTTAGAATTGGGAGATCCGCCGTGCAAATTTAAACGTTTCACTTATAAGGTTTATAAAACTATTAAAAACAGATGGTCTCTAAAGGGTATGCATTTAAATATTTAAAAACCAATTCGATTACTTTTAATGATGTTTAGAACGATAAAAAGAAG
This sequence comes from Lochmaea crataegi, assembly GCA_947563755.1. Lineage (NCBI taxonomy): Eukaryota > Metazoa > Arthropoda > Insecta > Coleoptera > Chrysomelidae > Lochmaea > Lochmaea crataegi. The sequence goes on from OX387434.1 coordinate 6,835,037, forward strand.
ATTAGTTTTATGTCATTTCTGGTTCAGAGGTCATTACACCAAGACCTTTACAGCGAATAGATTCATTCATTGATTCATTCATTTGGGTTGTGTTCAACGACCCAGGCAGTTGAACTGAATCTTTGTACCATTGCTCATGCCTGGAGGGATTTTCAGTAGTTGTAATGGTTGTATTAATTCCCCTCCAAAGTGCTTCCGTCTAAGTAATTATAAGTTCTCGCAGAAGCAGAGTATGTGAGTAGGTGTTTCATTATCAAGTTCACTAACTTTGTCCATTTTGTGCAGATGTTTCCTGAGGGTGCAGTGTCCAGTCACCGGGTCGGTAACTGTCTTCACATGTCTCTCACCCAGTCTGGTTGAGAGTTCCTTGACTACCTAGTTCAGTAAACCCCCTTGTATGGAGGTGCTTTTGTGCGTCAATCTCCATTTGAGTTGGTGTTCCCTATCTAGCCAGTTCCCGATTTCCCCTCTTATGCAATCTTTTGTGATTCCACAAAACCGTTCGGGACCTATGAAGTCTCCTTTGGAGCCTTCTTTAGCGAATAGATTGATGGCTTGGGTAGAGAGAAGATGCCCACAGAAGGGAGTTTCCTTTATTGTAGAATTTTGTGGAGGATACACAAATCAAGCAGATCCATATAATGTCAGACAGTCAGGCGGCATTCAAGGCAATCTCGAGCCGGAAAGTGCCGAGACTAGTTTGGGATAGCATCGAAGAACTCAAGACGTTATCCAAATGTGGTGCATTGAAAGTGCAATAGACAGATCAAGATATATTAGAGGAATGTATATAAATGAAACTAACTGTTTCTAATTAATTCCACTATTTAATGAAAAAATTATGAAAATAATAAAAGGATATTGATAATTATTTCGATATTGACATATCATCGTCAGAATGACAGAAGTTACATTTTATGTGATGTTTAATATTTTGGCTAGACCAAATAGTAAGTGACCTATCTTGTGATTGACTTAATATATATGAATAGAAAAAAGAAAAAGATATGATTTCATAAATATTGAAGCTTAGGTATTATTAGCCCTATGGGGATATCCTGGATAACTTTTTCCCATTTAAGATCAGTATAACTGTGCAATGATATAGGAAACCAAGGAAAACTATATCTGCTGATCTTTACAATTGTTACTTAAGAAGACAATTTATTAGTGGAGAGCTCCCTAGATTTATCTGTTCATTGACAACTTCATATTGTGGGTCTCTTAAGTGTCTTCTTATTTCTAGTTCTTCAAGGAAATCTAGTTCTTGTTTCTTATCACAAATATGCAGTACTTCTAGTTCTGTGTTAGGTGTTAATGAATGTTTTGTGTCAAGAAGATGTTTTGCGTAATGTGATTTATCTGGCTGTTTTAATCTGTATGCTCGTGAGTGTTCATTGTATCTAATTTCAAAATTTCGAATTGTTTGACCAATATAGACAGCATTACATTCTGGACATTTAAGTTTTTATATTCCAGACTTTTTTAATGGGGGTATTTTTGTTTTTACATTTAACAATTTTTTACTCACATTGTTTTCTGTTTTAAAAGAAATTGCTGTATTTGTTGAACAATATATTATCTTTGAAATATTATTAGAAATATTACCAGCATATGTGATGGTTTTGTAATTTTGTATTTCCCTAGTTTTTTCAGGAAATATTAATTGTAATGCCACTTTTTCCTCTTTTTTATTAATTAATTTATGTATTATATGTAATGGATAACCGTTGGATGTGGCTATTTGTTTAATTATATTAATTTCTCTATCAAAATTATATTTGTTCATAGGAACTGAAAATGCTCTATGTATCATTGAATTATATGCTGCTAATTTATGTGACATGGGATGATTGGAATTATATGGTATAGTCACATCAGTATGTGTTGGTTTTCTGTAAATTGAAAAATCAAGTATATTATTGACTCTTTGAATTTTAATATCAAGAAAATTGATTGAGTTATTTTCTTCAACTTCTAATGTAAATTTAATTTTTGGATGTAAATTATTAATATGATTGAACAATATATCTAATTGTCGTTCACTACCTACAAAACAAGCTAATATGTCATCTACTTACCTATACCAAAATAATATATTTTTTGAAATGTTACATTCAAAGATTTTTCTCTCTAAACTGTCCATAAAAATGTTTGCCAAAATTGGTGATATAGGGCTTCCCATTGGTAAACCTTTATTTTGAATATATACCTTATTATCAAAAGTAAAATAATTCTGATTATTATATTAGAGGAATAATCTGGTGAAGAAGTTAATCAAAACTTTCATTGTAGTTTCAAGTATCTTCGGAAGATATTTAAACAATATACTTTTATTGATAATAATATCACCATTTGCAGAACACAAAATTTATGAAATAATAAAAAACTGGAATATATCTTACGTCGTTGAGTGTATAAATAGAAAGAAAAAATTAAAAGCGATTTTTCTTCGTTTCTCGCGTTCTCGATGTTCTAGAAATCGTGCACGCGATTCCTTTGCAAATTGAAATGTGTGGATGGAGACATGGTCGATTTCTTAATTTTGTACGAGTAAGGGGATGTTACAAAACAAATAAAAATCCGGAAAATAAGTCAAGGTTGAAACATTGTTTGGCGCCTTTAGAATAGGATTTTATTAGCTAAATAATGTTGGATAATTATCTACGTATATTTCCCATTTATACATTGACTTCTTTCTCTGGTTTGTTGAGTCCTCTACTGAACTTTTTCTGGTAATATCTCACATTTTTTTGGGCGATCTGCCTTCAGGTCCCACGTGTTTTACTTTTGCGTTCTAGTCTACTTTGTGATGCCTTTTGGCCTAATATAATAATATTTAAACAAGAATTAAATTCCCTTGAAACTATATATCATTAGAACGTTAATATAAGTATAAATATTACATAAATAAGTAAGAAGGTCGATAGGTACGAAGTCAAGTTCAGAGCGTAAAATAAACATAAACAGTATTATTTATATACTTATGGTGAACTTGACTGGTCGTATAAATATACAAGCGACATTATTATTCATTATTCAATATGCAATATTCAATATAATGCAATTCAAGAAGATTCAGTATGATTCAATCCAACATAATGAGTAATCCTTAATTATAAGTATGCTATTAGGTAGGCTAGGTACTTATACATATAGTTAGTAATCTTAAGTAGTGTAATGTATAGTAGTACCGTAGTTTAATAAATAGAACGTATCCCAGTGACAGAAGTAGTAGTTTTATTCCCTTAAAGTTACTCTCCGAGTGACCAGCAACACCACCGATTAAGAGGCTTTTCCACACTTTAAACCCCAACGTTTCCATTGGAGACACAAACTTTACAACTTCTCCCATTTCTCATCTGATATTATTTCAACATGGCTTGTTCTAACTCATCTTAGCACCTTCTTCACTCCTAATTCTCCCTTATTCTTCTCATTCTATCCCTAGGGATGTCTTTCTAGATACTTTTTGTATATTAATTCAGGAAATTCTTTAGGTTAAAAGTTAAGAAAACTCCACCAGTTGAAAAATAAATTATTCAATACAATTAGTTGGTGATTGTGATGGTCCGAATAGTAAACCAACTAGAAGATTTAAACTGAAAATAAACTGCTGTTGGTCTACATTAGAATCCATTTCCTTTGAATTTTCACTTTTGTTTAGTCTTTATACTTATCGAGTAGAACGGTAGAACCCAATAGACCGTTGGTGTTTTGGAGGAAGCTCATGTAAGTAGTAGAGGACGAAGAGGTAAAGAAGATTCCCAGCAAAACCAAAAAAGAACATTAGATCATTGGAGAGGACTACGTCTATCAGGATCAACAGGCTTGGAAATATTGATGGTTTGGCTGGGATAAAGGTCTGTAATAAATACGTTAGGAAGATTCTTTTTAAAAAAGTGTTTCAGGTTTCAATAAAATGATACGCATTCGAGACTGAATAATTACATTGCCATATTTCAATAACTCATTTCGCTCGATCTAACTCTTTTTACCATTTAAAATTGGAACGAATATTGTAAAAATAAAGTATCATTATTGAAATCCAATTATAATTGACACATAAATATCACAAGCGTTTTCAATCGTTAACGTTTATGGGTTTTTTTTTTATTAAAAACAAATTATTGTGTTGAAAGCTATATTGACTTCAAATTAGAAGAAAAATGAATAATGGAAATAATGAAATTTAATTCTAGAATAAAAGTACATTCAGTTAATAATTTATTGAAATGGTTTTAAAAAACGAGAGTTGAAATTTTTTTTGGTACTTTTAATAAATTGTTATTAATAAAGCTGCAAATATAATTAATTAATATAAAATGTGAACTTGTGAAGATACTTTTCCTTAGCAGTTCCCCTCCCGTGAGGGTCGTGGTAAGTAGTTAGCTCGTAGGATGAAGTGGCGCATTTATAGAAGTTGCAATTAATTTTACTATTGCATTGTTTCCACCACAAAGGTATGCAAGAAAGAGATTATGCAAACCTTTGTCAATGATAAAAATAACCCTTCGCCGGTAAAAAAGTATGTACGTCATTGCAACTGTTTAGGTAGATCTTGACGATCCAAAAGGGCATAAAACTATGTCGACGACGACGACGACGTTTAACCAGTTCCATTTACAGAACGAAATTGTTTTTTGATTACTTCTGAAACTTTTCTAATTAACCGGTCTCTCTCTTCAACGGTAATAATTATATGCCGGATATATACAAAAATTCCTGCGCTTCTAGACAGTTTTGATAGGTATGTTATTTTTACTACGAGTGACAGTTCGTGAAAAATTAGCTCAAAAAAAACCTTAAGAAATTACATTAGTTCAAACTAATTTTAGAAAAAATTTCATATTATAGTTTATTATGTAACCAGAAAAAGAACTTTACGATCGTGCTGCACAAAATTTTTTTTTCTACTGTCGAAATGTTCACTTCAGGCAGTTTTATTCATATTAGTACAAAAGTATACCAGTTTTTATTTTATGAAATGAGCGAGCAACTCTATCATAAAATCAACTATGATAATAAAAAAAGAGTTGTGCAGATTTGCTTCATGTATATTAATTATTCATATCATAATGTATATCGAACTGAATATAAAGCAAAAACAAAAAACTGGTTATATTAATAATTGAAAGCTTCATTATTAGCTTTAATCAGTGGCAGATTTACACATTTGCCGCCACTAGGCTATCCAAATTTTGCCGCCCCTAGCGACCTCTACAATGCTTACTTAAAGTTTAAAAGATATATATTGGATTATCTAGTAAGAATCCGGCTGATAATATCGATCAGATTCCATCACAGCAGGTATAAAAGTTTCACAATACCATTTTGTACAACAAAGCCAAGACGTTTTAGTTTTCTTGGCTTAAGGTAGGTCTTAGACAATTTCTCACTCGTTTCCAGCGGCAAAGAAAGCTTTTCTCAACTGCTGGTGAACATAGAGCTATATGCGAACAGCTAAATACAAGTTAGCATTAAACGTTTTGCAAATTCCGTTTCCTCAGGAAGATATTTTCAATGGTCCAGATTCCGGTTTATCAAAATTGGTGAATATCATAATGGATACGAGTACAGTTCCTGCATTTATAATGATGAAATTAATAAATTAAAGTAGAAAAAAAAATAGAAAAAAAACTTGCATTTAATGGCTATTAACGCACTCGTATTAATTATCGTTAAGTACTCATTTACCAATATCAGTCATAGTAAGATTAAGATTAATATGAGCCTCATGTGCTTGTTTTTTTCGGGTTAAGATGGGAGACTCATATTTGAATGGGACTCAAAAAGTGTTGGACCCATCCCAAAGGGGATTACTACCGACCAAACCTACCTCAAACTCGCCATTACCAACGCCTCGGAATCACTACCCTAGCATACTTCGAGATGGGCGGCGTTCCCGCGCACACCGTCATCTTCTCCCTACCTCTCATGCCATAACGAGTCCTTCTCTCCCCCTAATGATGCTCTCCACTACACCACTTACCTCCATCCATTCCTCCTCCCCCCGCAACATTATCTCCACCATGTTCTCCCAATACACCGCCTCCCCTAGTATACTCTCCAACTTTTTCAGCACTTCCTCGTTCTTCCAGCAACTAAACACTTGCCCCACATCATCCTCCACTTCACACCTCTCGCACACTCCAGTCTCTCTTTTCCCAATCTTGTGGAGGTACCCTACTCTACCAGTGAATACCTGTGTCAAGAAGTAGTTCACCTGTCCGAATTTCCGGTCCATCCAATCTCTCCTATTCCCAATCGCTCCTTTTAGCGCGCCCTCATACTCCTCCCACCTTCTCTCCATTTCCTCCTCCATCTATCACTGTACTTCCTCTCTGGTCGTACCCCTCCAGCGTTTGTTCTTGGCTCTAGCCATCACGTCCAATGGGTAGGACCTTGACCGCTGTTTCCAGTCCACCCACTGTCCTCTACCCCTGCACCACCCTTAGGTGCATCCCTCTCTACACCCGCAGGAGTGGCCTAGCCCCCTCTCTTTCTACCCACACCTCCGCACCGTACAATATACTCTGCTCTACCACTACTAGGAGCCTCTCCACTATAACCTTTGCAGATCTATTGTGTATGCACCGTCGAATAGATATAGGTCCATATAATGTGTGCCATATGTTCCAGGTGGCACATTTGCCTCTCCAGTCGATTCCTACTGATGTAGAGTAGTACTTCAGCATGTTTAACACATAAACCCTTCTATATAGGTTTTACTATGTACCTGCTTTGGAGTGTTACTCCACTGTAGTCTATGTTGACTTTGTACCCGATTTGGTATTTGTTCTCGGACCATTTTATTTGTGGTCCCAAGGACTGGTTCTTGTCCAACATTTATTGTTGCTAAACCTCTTTTCGCGAGTTTATCAGCTTGTTCATCTCGTTCTGTTCCGACACGCACACCAATCTTACTCTAGTGCTCATGTTATGCTAGGGCAGACCTCAGATCGGGAGGGTTGTAGTTTTTCCTCCTCCTATTGTTGAAAACCTTAGCCCAGTCAGGCTTTCACAGTATCAGTATGTGAAATAAGGTTTCCTTGTCTTAATGGCAAAGCCTCTATGGTTTTGTTGAGAACAGACGTTTTCATGCATGCAAAGCACAATTCCCCTATTGGAACATGCACAAAGGTAATTCGAAACGATTGCAGATTTTGGTTAAAACTCCGATTCATATATTCTCCAATTTATTTGGCTGTTATTGTAAATAATTGATAAACATTGGGTATGCTTTTTGTTTGGTATACACATTTGGAAAGTGTAATATTGTATGCAGCAACGATTTAGCAATACCAGAAAATAATAATTTTCATTAATATCGCAAATAATGTAAAATATTCAAGCTACAATCAAACTATGAATGAATTGTTTATGCCCGTATAAACATTGGAAAATATCTTTCGATACAGGAAACAAACTAATTGACAATTAGTATAACGATATTGTTTTCCGGTATTCGTTCATAAATAAATTAGTCGTAAGTGATTTGTTAATATTCGGTCGGGCGTTTGCCATTTTAGCATATACCGGTCATATTTATTTGTGCTATGATTATGAAACAATTGAATTGGTAATGATTATGTAATGTTTCAATCGAGTATTATCTTTCGACCCATTACGAAAATTTCATAGTGTCGACTATTTGTTGTAGCCATCAAAATACTCTATTGGTTAATAACGTTCATGATATGCTCTGCAACGGTTCAATTATTTGGAAGCTCAGCTTCCATAACGAATATTAAAACCCTCTTTCAAATTTTCTACGATAAAATCAAATTTTAAATTGATACATTTAAAAAAAAACTTGCAGCCTCTTTAGCAGATCAATAAAAATATTTTTTCTACAGTCACGCGTAAAATGACTAATTACTATATTCAAATGACATCGTAAAGTCGACAAATGCCGAGGATTGTTAGTTTACGCTCTAGCGCAAATAAGGAATCTTTTTCGCTCGCTTATTTAATCAAACAACTCCCTCCGAATTAACTCAATTGGTGAATAACTGATTGGTGAATTTATCAGATTAAAAATTAAATAAAATTATATGAAAATTGTCAAAAATTTTGAAATATGGTCAAAAATGGTCAATAACTCTCAAAAATGGTCGATAATTGTCAAAAACTATGGAAAATTTTGAAAAATGGTCAAACATTTTCAAAAATTGTTAAAAATGGTCAATTGTAAAAAATTTTAAATTTTTTTGAAAAATGGTCAATAACTGTCAAAAGCTATCAAAAATGGTCAAAAACTGTCAAAAATGAACAATTATTGTCAAAATTGGTCAATAATTGTCAAAAACTATCCAAAATGGTCAAAAATGGACAATTATTGTTAAAAATTGTCAAAATTTTGAAAAATAGTTGATGATTGTCAAAAATTGTTAAAGTTTTTGGAATATGGTCAACAAATTGTCAAAAATGGTCAAAAACTATCAAAAATGGTCAAAAATTGTCAATTATTGTTAAAAACTGTTTAAAATGAACAATTATTGTCAAAAATGGTTAAAAATTGTCATCATTTTGAAAAATGGTCACTAATTTGAAAAACAGTCAAAATGGTCAATAATTGTCAAAAATGGTCAATTTTGGAAATTTTGTATTATTCTAAAAAGTACATGCTTTTCATATTCCGATAATAAAACTAAGAGATTCATTCATTAACAATTTATCAGATTAAAAATAAAATAAAATTATATGAAAATTGTCAAACATTATGAAATATGGTCAAAAATGGTCAAAAACTGTTAAAAATGGACAATTTTTGTCAAAAATGGTCAATAATTGTCAAAAACTGTCAAAAATTGTCAATAATTGTTAAAATTTTGAAAAATGGTTGATAATTATCAATAATTTTGAAAAAATTGAAAAATGCCCAAAAATTTTCACAAACTGTCAAAAATTTTCAAAAATTTAAAAAATGGTCAAAAATTTTCAAAAATTGTCAAAAATGGTCAATAATTGTCAAAAACTATTAAAAATGGTCAAAAATTGTCGAAAATTGTTAAAATTTTGGAAAATGGTCGATAATTGTCAAAAACTATCAAAAATGGTCAAAAATTTTGAATAATTGTCAAAAACTATCAAAGATGGTCAAAAATTGTCAAAAAGCGTCAAAAATGAACAATTATTTTTAAAATTGCGCAAAATTGGGAAAAGTAATTTATAATTGTCAAAAATTCTTGAAATTTTCGAAAAATTGTCAAAAATTTCGGAATATGGTGAATAATTGTCAAAAATGGTCAAAAATTTGGAGAAAAGGTGAAAAATTTGAAAAAATGGTCCATAATGGTCAACAATTCTCAAGAATTATCAAAAATGGTCAATAATTTTGATAAATGGTCTAAAATTTAAAAAAATGGTCAGTAATTCTGATAAATGGTCTAAAATTTTAAAAAATTGTCAAAAATGATCAAAAACTATCAAAAATGATTAAAAATTGTCAATTATTGTTAAAAACTGTTAAAAATGGACAATTATTGTTAAAAATTGTCATCATTTTAAATATGGTCAAAAATTTGGAAAAATGGTCACAAATTTTGAAAACCAGTCAAAATGGTCAATAATTGTCAAAAAAGGTCAATAATTGTCAAAAATGGTCAATAATTGTCAAAAATGATCAATAATTGTCAAAAATGGTCAATAATTATTAAAATTTTGAAAAATGGTCACTAATAGTCAAAATTTTGAAAAATAGTCAATAAATAATACGCCATTGACCCTTATAACTAACTATCTATGTTATAATAATTGAACCCAACACCCGGATATGAGTAAAAGGAGAAATGCCTATTTTGCTATTTGACAATTTACACAATATTTCATTCCATGTTTTTATTACATTTTTAATCAGTCTGATTTTTATATTCATTGTCGTGACATTAAAATTATATTTTTATATCCACGAATAGTTTGTTTATGTTTTTTGCTTAAAGTGATAAATTGTTTTTAAAAATGAAGTTTTTCAATACAGAAACGTAAGTCGTGTAATTTATAAAATCGATTAATATTATTATAAAAATCGATAACTAAAAATAAGAAAATATTAATCGATTTATATAAAAATCGATTATTTTTTAACATCCCTAGTCAGTAGATCTTTTTAAGGTTAATCATGATGAATAGCGGAAATGACGATTATTCCAGCACTCCTATTATAACCTAAGATAATATAAAAAACTGTTTTAATTATTAAATATGCGACTGTAGAAAAAATTATGTGTGTTTTTCGAGCGAAAAGTAAAATTGCCGCTTTCGAAAGATCGCCGCAACATTCTTTCTCAAGCAGCAATCTGTTACTTTACGCTCTAAATACACAAATAACTATTTCGACAGCCAGGATGCAATAAAAAACAGGTTTGGAATACTGTACTACTCCTAAACCAATGAGGTGTCCTAGTATGGATTCTGGGTCACTCCGGAATCCTGGGTCAGCGACAGACCGACCGACTTGCAGGAAAGCTCAAAGGCATCGAGCCTCCTATTTCAGACCAAATGAACCACAAAGTAAGGAGTATGATACCAGGATCTTCAAACCTCAAGTCTTGCAGAACATGGACAGGGAGAGAAGGCCTGTAACTGGAATCATTACTGGCTAAACTATCATCTAGGCAGAATAGGGGTGATGGAAATCCCTAAAAGAAAATGCATTGGAGGAACTGTGTGGCTGCCAAACCACTAAGAGTTTTGACAGGTCTCCTAACAGGACACTTTCCTTGAACGGGCACCCGAAGAACTCAAACTAGTAAAGCAAGAAGAATGATGTAAAAAGGATCATCTGGTTATCCCAAAATTTCTCCAAGGAATAGGATTCCAGGAACTACTAGTCTGTGAGATATTATTCAGAAACTGATAAAAAAATGGAAATAAATTTTCATGTCACTCCAAACTCGTACATACAAAATATATGAGTTTTGTAAGTAGCACGATATTATTAATACGTCATGGAGGCGGTTTATATTCATACTAATTTTCAAGTCACGTGTATCACAATCTAATAACACATTTCTGAAGTATATTCAAAAAAAATTTGAAAAACGTTCGAATCACGCACTCGTACGAACTGACAAAAATATTTTCGTGATGCCACCCGCTGCTTTTTGGGAATAGAACGGCTGTTCTCTGCCAAATAAAACAATTACACGCAACAGAGCCATGGGAAATTTCACATTGATTAAAACTGGATTTTTTCATACGTGCGGGTAGACGGAACACATAATTTCCGTAATGAACCAACGCTTGGACATTTACGCCTCAAAGATACATTATTTACACACAACGACCATCCTGTATGACAATGTTTGATGTGGCCCTTTTTTTTAATTTCGTATATATGACTACGGAGGTTTAATCGTCGCATTATTTATGAAAAAACAATTATTTCGGGTGAAATGAGTTTAAACAAGTCTGTAACCAACTGTCGAACGATTTCAAGAATTGAGCCACTACGACTTACTCATTCATAACCATTGAGAGTGAAGGGTATCAGTGGGTGGAGCCTGGAGTCATACAAATATGGCGGATTAAGCAGGATCGTACTTATTATATTTCAGAAGATTATTGCACAAAAACTAGATGAAAAAGGTTCAAACTAATTTATCGATAACTTTTCACTTTTATATAAATCTGAGAAAAATTGGAGATTGAGAAGCAGATGACCACTCTCTTAACCTTAAGGTGCATCCACATTATGCCGCGATTTGCGTTGGCAAAGCTAGCGACTATAAAAATGTCCACATATGTGTTGGCATTTATTTATTTTACACAGAACAGAACGATCCCGATATAGATTTATCAAATTAATAACTTTCTCGTTCGACCACTCCATCTTAAAGCACGTGCTAACTGGCAGATATTCTGAATCACAACTGAAGCCGCGAGAGGCCAGTGGTTGGCACGTCCTCTCTCTGATTGGCTTCCTTTGAAGGAGACTGACACTTCAGCGATTTTCATTGGCTTAATGGCATGTGCCAACGGTCGCGTCTACATCGAATCGGCTTTGCCAACTGGCCATGCCAATTATTGGCAAACAGCGGCATAGTGTGGACGTGCCTTTTAAGAGATCCAAAAACTCAAGTTTATATCAGTGTAACACAAAAAAATCTTAATATAAGACATAATGAATATTAGTTGCTTGTGGACTTTGTTAATTACTGTTTTCATTTGATAACATTAAAATTTCTGAGTAAAGGAAGTTTTGAAAAAAAATTCTAAAGACATGCAAATCCAACAGCATTATTTGTAGGAGCTTCCAAAGAATATTCTAAAACAAAAAGTGTAGCTTTTTCACGTCGCAGCTTTTCCGACTATACGGAATTAATTATTCAAAAATTATCCTAAAATTAAAAATAATGGCACATTATAAATTTAAATTCACTCAACAGTCTTTAAACAGGTTTTGCCTTAAAGAAGTTTTAAGTGAAAAAAATGAACCCTTCTATTAATTAACGGCTCGTGAAATGGCGATGAAAAATGCGTTAAAACTGACAAATGGAGCTGAACACTGACCCTCCATCTTGCTCTTTTGTGACCTCCATTCTCTTTTGGCATAATGTGATGTATAAGATTAATAGTAAATTTTCGTGCTGGTGAGACACTGTTTGCTTGACACGTTTTATTAAATGGAAAAAGGCCGTGTGTCACAAATTCTGTAAGGTAGTGAATATAGTCCCTTGGTTTTTTTTTCATGTCTACGACAAATGAATGTTTTAAAGAGAAAATTAATGGTGACCACAACATATAATAATATGATGGTTATGAATCATTTTTTTTTGTCGAATAAAAACACTATCGGAAGAATCCATTTCAGAGTATAAATATAGGTGGATATGTTATATATAAGGTGACAAAAAAAGGTTTCAATAATTTATTATCCCGAAAACAATCAGGTGTCTTTTCTCATTGGAAAGAAACATTTTCCCCTACCAATTATCTTGTTTGCTTTCCTTTCCTTCTCCTCATTTTTTCCTTTTTGTTCACTCCACTTCTCTTCCGCTTATCCATTTTTCCATTTTTTTTTCTATTTTATCCATTTTCTATATTATTTCTTCCTCCTTTCTTTTCCCATTTGCCGTTTCTTCCCCTTTTCATTTGCTTCTCTATTTTGTCTTTTTCTCCTTTGCCTATCCTCCCTCTCCACATCTTTTTTCCTTTTTATTACACCATTTTCTTATTTTCTCACTTCCCATTTCTTGAATTTTCCTTTCTTTTGAAAAATATAGCTGAAGTTAATTTTTTCCTTGGTGTTTGAAAATATGTCTGAAGTACCTAACAAAGTTTCCAGAAAACACACGGTGGTTTCTATTCCCTATTTTGGAAAGAAAATTTTCTTATTTCTTTCATTTCCACCTTTCAATTTTCTCTTTTTCATTTTCTCTTGCCGTTCTTAGTTTTTACTTTACTTTTTTTTTTCTCTTCTCTTTCTCCCGTTCTGCATGTTTTCTCTGTTGCTACTCTTCTCTTCCTTTTCTTTTTTTCTCTTTTTTTTCTCAAAATTTCAGTGGGACAGTAACACGAAATCTTGACAATTTCCCTGCTTCTGTGGAAGTTTCCTTATCACTTTTTTCCAATTTCGATGATTGTCAGATACCACAGGTTTTCCTTGTATAAAAACAAGAGTAACTGAGAGTTAATAATCTACATCGCTTTTGTTAACTAACAAAGAGGTATCCATTAAAAAAATGATCCGTCCATTATATCGAAAAAGTGTCGATGAACCGGGTTTCTATTAATAAAACGACATCCATTGTAGTATATAATAACAGCTGAAAGGCATGAGGCATCGATGAAAGTGTCTCTCGAGGGTCCGGGACACTTTTTCCTCTTTCGCTGACACAAATTCCGGTTCGTTAGGCTACAACATCGACCACTAGCTAACAGCATCAACTAACTCCTCTTCAGAGCCGTCGAAAAGGGGCCTAGAGACGATACAAATTACCGAGACCCTTCATTATGTGGAGATGAGAGGTTAGGCTTTGAAAATAAAGCTGCCAAGTTTCTAATTATAAAAATTTTCACGATTTTATAGACAAAGATTTACTGAAATTAACAGAAACAACTATTGGTTGTAGCTTGAAGCACTCTTGGAGGTAATCTTGAGCAAGTGACAATGTTAATAAAAGTTCCATTTCTATTCTGTAAACACAAATTCCTTATCGATTCCTAGAAAGGTATTTCTCTCAAATAAATATAATCCGACTATAAACTAGAACGGCTCAACTTCACTCCCTAATGCCCATACGCGTCGTTCTATCACTATTTGCAGGATCGGAGCAATGATAAATGCAATGTGTTATCTCGATTTGTGAACAGTTTTCTATTAGAATCGAAATTGTCGAGCTTGTCAATAATATTAAGTTATTTGCATACAAATAGGATATGACATTTCTCCAATATTTAAAGCAGTCGATAATACTTGCTTCGAACTTGTTTGATTTTGAAATTTGATGTTTTTCGTTGCTTTTTATAAGCTCCTTAAAAATAATTTTCACATAAATTACTTACAGAAGAAAAAGAAGAAGGATATCCATATCTGGGCGACAGAATCGAAAGAAGATTGGCGGTGTTGAAACCACACACAGAGATATTGATATGGAAGTGAAAATGAAGATCCACAATACAATAACATATACTAGTGAAAATTGAACACTGAGAAAGAAGGATGAAGCCAAGATGAACACAATTGAGATGAAGCACCTAAGAAGAATAGCAGGGAAAACAAAGTGGGACAAATGTAGAAATGAAGAGATAAGACAAATAACAAAACAAGAATTGATAATAAGAAAAATAAAGAGAAAACAATTAAATTGGTATGGACATATTGTCAGAATGAAAACAGATAGAATTACAAGAAAGGTGATGGAAGCTGGAAGTACTATTCACAGAAGAAGGGGTAGACCGAGGAGAAAGTGGATAACACCAATTAAAGGAATAGGAAAGGAAAAACTCTAGATGAAATGAAGAGATTAGCAAGAGACGGGAAAGAGTGGAAGCATTGGGTACAAGAGGAACCGGAATCCTCGTCCGACACCTGAAAAGGTAGAAGGAGAAGAGAAGAAGAAACCACACGTTCAACAATTTGTATATTATGTATATTTATATTTAGTCCCTTTGTATGTTCATGTATAGTTATATTTTAGTGCGTTTATTGCTATTCGAAATTGCCACCGGCTTGCCAATTCCTCCAAATATTTCTAGTTTCGCAAAAAAGGTGAGCGGTCGTCGGACCGCCAACAGAAGCTTGCTTCTTATGCACTATAGAATGACCATTTTTGACCATTTTTTGAAAATTTTTTTTTTTCAAAAATTTTTGACTATTTTTTAAAATTTTAACAATTATTGACCATTTTTGACTATTATTGACCAATTTTGACAATTATTGATCATTTTTGACAATTATTCAAAATTTTGACCATTTTTCAAAAATTTAGACAATTTTTAACAATTATTGACCATTTATGACAGTTTTTTATAATTATTGACCATTTTTCCAAAATTTTGACAATTTTTGACCATTTTTTCAAATTTTAACAATTATTGACCATTTTTGACAATTATTGACCAATTTTAACAGTTTTGACAATTATTGATCATTTTTGACAATTTTTCAAAAATTTTTACCATTTTTTCAAATTTGAACAATTATTGACCATTTTTGAGCATTTTTGACAGGTTCTGACAATTATTGACCATTTTTGACAATTATTGACCAATTTTGACAGTTTTGACAATTTCTGATCATTTTTGACAATTTTTCAAAAATTTTGACCATTTTTTCAAATTTTAACAATTATTGACCATTTTTGACAATTTTTGAGCATTTTTGACAGGTTCTGACAATTATTGACCATTTTTGACAATTTTTCAAAAATTTTGACCATTTTTTCAAATTTTAACAATTATTGACCATTTTTGACAATTATTGGCCAATTTTGACAGTTTTGACAATTTCTTATCATTTTTGACAATTTTTCAAAAATTTTGGCCATTTTTTCAAATTTTAACAATTATTGACCATTTTTGACAATTTTTGAGCATTTTTGACAGGTTCTGACAATTATTGACCATTTTTGACAATTTTTCAAAAATTAAATTTCATAATCTGTTGAACGGCAATTGAACTGAAAAATAATTTTAATTTTACTCACACACACACGTGGGCGTGGGCATTTCTACCACGAAAAATTACAAATTAAATTTTAATTAATATTTTGCGTTCCTTTATACTGGGTTTAATGATAATTGCGTTATCGTCGTAAAAATCTATGTCGGGATTTCGTTTTGAAGTCGAATTATTGTGATTAATTTAATTAAAAACTAATTGTATGTTTTTTATATAATTAAATGCCAACCTCGTCTCTTCTAAAATTTCAAAACTAACTAATAATTGTCTTTGTTAATTTAATAGTTATTATTAGTACGTAATAATAATTATTTTAACAAAAAAGCGTGAAGAAGAAAATTGCGAAATAAACATTGATGACAATTCACCGCCACTACAAGTTCAAGCACATGCATCGGCTGCTCCCACTTCTCAATTCAACAGATCATCGACATACAGTTTTCACTTCTGCCGTGCAGTCTTAAGCACACATTCTAATTTTTTCCTAACTCAAAGAAATCGTCGGATACACATGGGCATACTTTGAATAAACAATAGTGTATAATAAATTAATGTCTTGAAATAATTGTCAGTAATTGTCAACGTGAAAAAATGCACATTTTAGTAATCAATGTGGTTTAAAAGAATAAGGAATGTTTTCGTGATTTCAAATGTCTGCTATTTAACGTGAATCGAAATTTTCTGAATGTGGTAAATTAAAAAAATGTCCAGAATACCCAGTTGCATTCAATTAAAATTGCAGAAAATTATTTTGATCGAAGAGAAATTTCGCATGATTGGCATTCCAATTTCTCTCTGCATAAATATTTTTATTGATTTCACGCAATCGTAATTATTCTATGCTTCAAAAAATATACAAAATATTCCATTTGAATAGATAAGCAGGATCAATTATTAATAAATAGACCAAAAAAACTGGACATAAACGACACCAAAAGTTAATTAATAGTGTATACATATTGATAAATAATATCAAATAGACACTTATTGTTTACATTTGTGCAAATGTTGAAGGATAATTTTCTTCCCAATGGGGTACCATTCCCAAGAAGTACATAATTTTCTTATTTCTTTTCTTTTGGAAAAAAACACACGAATTATGATTGTATTCAATGAATTTTCAGTCTGCTGTCATTTCTGTCATTGTCAAAATCTACTTAACAATAAGTAACATCATAATTTTAATCAGTGGCCATTAGGTCATCGCATTAAAAAATAATTAAAAAATTTAATTGAAAACTAATTGTATGTTTTTTATATAATTAAATGCCAACCTCGTCTCTTCTAAAATTTCAAAACTAACCAACACCAAGATATTTAAAAATGTACAGTGCAAAGGCCGAAACTCACTTAACAGCACAGCACCTGACAATTTTTCAAAAGTGTTGACCATTATTCAAAAAATTCGACAATTTTTAACAGTTATTGACCATTTTTGACAGTTTTTTCTAATTATTGACCATTTTTAAAACAATTTTACAAATTTTGACAATTTTTCGAAAATTTTAACCATTTTTCAAAAAATTTGACAATTTTTGACCATTATTGACCATTTTTTCAAAATTTTTGACAATTTTTACCATTTTTTTCAAATTTTAACAATTATTGATTATTTTTGACAATTATTGACCAATTTTGACAGTGTTTTACAATTATTGATCATTTTTGACAATTTTTCAAAAATTTTTACCATTTTAGACCATTTTTTCAAAATTAAGAATTATTGACCATTTTTGACAATTTTTCAAAAATTATTGACCATTTTTGACAGTTTTTTATAATTATTGATCATTTTTTCAAAATTTTGACAATTTTAACCATTTTTCAAAAAATTTTACAATTTTTGACCATTTGATTGACCATTTTTGAGCATTTTTGACAGGTTCTGACAATTATTGACCATTTTTGACAATTTTTCAAAAATGTTGACCATTATTCAAAAAATTTGACCATTTTCAACAATTATTGACCATTTTTGCCAGTTTTTTATAATTATTGACCATTTTTTCAAAATTTTTGACCATTTTTCAAAATTTTTACAATTATTGACCATTTTTGACAGTTTCTGACAATTATTGACCATTTTTGACAGTTTCTGACAATTATTGACCATATTTGACAATTTTTCATAGATTTTGACCATTTTTCAAAAATATTGACAATTTTCAACAATTACTGACCATTTTTGACAGTTTTTTATAATTATTGATCAATTTTTCAAAATTTCAACAATTTTTGACCATTATTAGAAATTTTAACAATTATTGACCATTTTTGACACTTTCTGATAATTATTGACCATTTTTGACAACTTTCAAAAATTTTGACAATTTTTGAGCATTTTCGACAGTTTTTGACAATTTTTGACCGTCTTTTATAATTATTAACCATTTTTTCAAAATTTTAACGCAGCGTTGGTTATATAGTATCGCGCGTTATTTCAATGCGTCTCTCTCTCTCTCTCTCTTTCTAATGAGTCATCGCGTGACGAACGCTTTTTCGTAACATCACACGTTTCACGAGTTCACTAGCCTTCCCAAAAGTCCTATGTCGTGCAATAAGAAGCAATCTTCAAAAAAACATGCGTTTTCGTTGTTTCTCTGGCGTCTGATCGTCGCCTCTATATTTACAATTTTCGGCGGTTAAGGTAGGCGTGGCTAAACACACATTTACGCGCCATATGATTTTCGTTTCCTCGTGGCTTGCGAGGTGAGAAGTGAGAAACAAGTCGATATACAATTTCCAATCTGAACGGTCATCCAGTTAAGACCTCAGTGTCCTTTCCCGGTATAAAAACGACAATTTCAAACCAAAACGCCTGTCTATATTTATTGTTCCACATGTATGTACTTTCGACGTTCTTTAATGTTATTAAAGTTTACTGAATTGTTGACGAATTGCAGCCTATTATTTAATACCAGTACCGGCTTCTATGAAAATACATTCCATTGAATCGAAACTTCTAAAAAACGTGTTGTGGTAAAACCAGCCGCAACAGAGCGCAAGAGAGGAATCGGTAGGATTGGATTATTTTTAAAAATAATCAGTAGGTGAGTTTTATAAAGCAATATATTTTTCTAGCCTTTTTCTAAAACCCTCCCATAATCATCCCCTTGACGATACATCCAATTAATAGTGGACCAGGGCGACTATACCCTCATAACATTATTGCATCCAGCCACAAAGGACCATTAACTTTTAGTGATAGTGACTGTGGTATAATTTAAGCTAATACCAATCGATATCGAAATGTAATCCTCTGGAGGCGGTGCATAGTTGACAGAAGAGGGTAACCAGTAGCGACCTCAACGGCGGCCTCTATAAATAATCAAATTCAGTTGGCTTAATGAGCCGACTAATGTCGGCCCTTCGATGCGCTTCGACCAAGTGATACCGACACGCCGAGTTACGATTTTGGCCTTTTTTTTAACGTGAATACCAAAGCGAACTGGACTGAGTTAATTGATTACGTTTAATGTTCATTAAAGGACATGCTTTCTTACAATTACGAGGTGTAAAAAAATATAATAGAAATGAACTTGAGCATGACCATTTGATCACATCACGAGAAGTTGGAAAATATTTAATTTATAATTTACCAGCTGTCCAAATTGTTTGCCCTGGACGGCCATATTAGGTCACTTGATCTGGATATTGTGACATTATTTGTATATAATTTTTGTATAGGACCAATATTTTCAAATTTATACAAAAAATTTAAACCATTCACTTTTTAGTTTTTTTAGTTGCGGCAAAAATCTTGGCAATGATAATAATAATTCTAGGCATTCCCATACCTTTTTGGATATGATGCTGACTCTAACTATCTCAAGTACATTTTTATCAAATTTTTTTTAAAATTTTTTGTAAAAAATTAGTAATTTGTTTATTCGTGTAACGTAGAGAATCATTTTAATCTATTAATAAACATGTTCCTAATTAAAACTTCAATTAATTGTAACTGTAACTAGTTTAGATTAGACTGCAAAATTAGATACGTGCAAGAACTATTCGACTATTAGCATTACTTCTCACGCTCCAAAAATTAACAGAACTCTTGAAAGGAATGTAGTGTAATGTTTTTGTTATTTATTTAAATAGTTTTTTTTACTTGTGGGATAAAATTATACATACTTTACTTAATATCTACTAATTTATTTACACTCGGTATATTAGTTCTAATTTATTGTTACCACTTGAGTATTACACTATTTATCTTCATTATTTTATTCACTGTCCAATTACTAAGAACTGACTCTTTACTGTCCGTTTCACTAATTCTTCCGAACTAACCGTTTCAATAATTATTCACGCGCTCAAAAACCCGCTTATATATAGTCTTTCTCAACTCTAGAAAATTCCAGCACCTTCCGCGCTCGTCCTATGCACAAACAAAGCAAATGTTCTCGAAAGGAGCGCAGCCATCAAAATTTACAGTCGAGGGACAGGACCGGCTTTGAGTTGGTGACCTCGCAACAAATGGAAGGATGACTAACTCGGTTTTCGGATGTACAGAGGGCGCTTATAGTATAGTATAAAAAACTACCTTCTATTAATCATTCTGCGTCTTCTGTCATTAACCGACTAGACCACAGTAGTATGTGTCCAGTATAAGCCCAGCCTTCCTTGCCCTCTTCTCAACACTGACGCTTTAGCTTCCTCTTTAATCTGAAGCTTCAGTAACTTCTTATTCCCATCATTTATGCAGTCTCAGCATTCTGCTAAATAAGCCCTTCTGTATATAGATCTAGTGTCTATGCAGCCAAACCTCTGTGATTCCTACAGCCAAACTATCCCTCAAACAACGTTCATTGAAGCTCTTTATTGCAATTCATAGCAAATTCCAAATGGTAGAATATACTTCAATTTCCAATTGTTGGTGTATGGTTTTGGAGCAAATACATATGACAGATCAAAGAGAATATTGGAGCAAACCTTCTCCACAGCAGTTGACGTGAATAGAAGCCATTACTGCTTAGGTATCCATCAAAGTCAATTAGACACCTGCTTATGCCAGAAAAAGAAGGGAGACAAACGCGTGCTTTAGCTTTTGCAGTTGATTTTGGATAAGCCTTAAGGTCGAAACTCACTTATCAGCACCTCATAGGAACAGCGACTGATCATCACTAGCAGATTTTATTTCTTATGTGTATTTAAATGTAAGCGCGCCTACCTTACAAAATCACACCGCACCGACAAGGCACGTCAACGCCTCAACCACAACACATTTCTCAGAGAGAATATTTTGCTTGTGGTGTGCTGATCCTTTGCTGACGTCTTACGCTCACTTATCAGCACATTTAGGTTAGTACAGTACAATACAATATTTCTGACAATATAAATTCGGGTATGGCGGCGGTGCTGATCCCGTGTCGATGCGTTAAGTGAACCCATACACAACCGTCAAGTTGACCACTCGACGGTGCTGTGACGATGCTTGTCAGGTGATGTGCTGTTAAGTGAGTTTCGGCCTTTACACTGTACATTTTTTAAATATCTTGGTGTTGGTTAGTTTTGAAAATTTAGAGAAAAGGTTGTCATTTAATTATATAAAAAACATACAACAATTAGTTTTTAATTAAATTAATCATAATAATTCAACTTCAAAACGAAATCCCGACGTAGATTTTTACGACGATAACACAATTATCATTAAACTCAGTATAATGGAACGCAAAATATTAATTAAAATTTAATTTGTAATTTTCCGTGGTAGAAATGCCCACGCCCACGTGTGTGTTTGAGTAAAATTAAAATTATTTTTCAGTTCAATTGCCGTTCAACAGATTATGAAATTTAATTGAACAATACTCATCATCGGTATCAAAATTGATTTGAGGTTGTTTTTTAATGGTCGTTCACCATAAGCTTGCCGGACCATTTGGGAATATTGCCTGCAGGGAGAATGCTTTTATATTAGCATTTCCAACAGAAAGATACAATCTATTTTAGTTTGTGAATACAGTTATTACAGTTATTCTATTAATTTTATAGACAAAACATTGTTATATTAAACTGTAGGTAAAGCCGAGTTCATACCGAGGATCCCAACAAACGTTGGGTATTACAAAAATAAACCGGATAAGTTTTTAATGCGGATAAGATAAAAAAAAATTATCGCCAAGATATACCATTTACTTTCTATCTCCTTACAGGAGAAGCTGAATATAACTGACATGTGACAGATTATATTATATAATTTGGTATATATTATAAAATGTTACAAATTGTTTATTTAAACTTTGACAATAAACAAAAATTCATTTATACATGAGTGAATGTTTATAAACAGGATGTCGATTTGAAGGTTTCTGTAATTCTGCATCTTTCAGTAAATGTGACAACACCGCTTATATTGAATGTTTACATTTGGTGACAGATGTTTGTTTGAATTTTGACCAAATATTTTATGGTTGTTCATTCATTTATTCATTCGCTTGGGTTGTGCCCAGGCACTTGAGCTAAATCTTTGTACCATCTCCCATGTTATCTACTTCGAGTCTTCTATAAAGGCCACTAGTTTGACTGGAGGGATTTTCAGTTGTTGTAATGGTTGTATTAATTCCTCTCCAAAGTGCTTCCGTCTAAGTACTTGAAAGTTCTCGCAGAAGCAGAATATGTGAGTAGGTGTTTCATCATCAAGTTTTCTGCACATCTTTGCCCATTTTGTGCAGATGTTTCCTCAGGGTGCAGTGTCCAGTCACTGACCTGTCTTCAAATGTCTCTTACCCAGTTTCAGTGGCCTGGTTGGGAGGTCCGTGTCTACCTTCTTCAGAAAACTCTTTGTATGGAGGTGCCCTTGTGTCGACCTCCATTTGAGTTCCCGATTTCCCCTCTTATGCAATCTTTAGAACGTTCTAGTCTTCAGGGGAAAATTTTACATATATGACTGAATTCTAAGTGAATATTTCCAAGCATTAAGGGAGATAGGAAAAAGCAATTTCCAAAACTTTAGGCTGCAATTCGTTATTTTTTTTTTCAAATTATTTGTCGACTGTCGCATTAATTATTTAAATATCGTACTTTTTTGTATGAAAATAATAGATTCCATTAACATATTTCAAATAGTGCCCTCGAAATAAATTAATTCGTCACCGCTTATCCATTGAATAGCAATTTAATTATTTTCAATGCCCCAGATAGTGCCATAGACATACACCAATTAGATTTTTATTGACACATACATTGTGTATAGTCTCAATAAATATTTATCCTAGTGATTACGTTTGCCGTACAATCACACGAAAAATATTACTAGAATTACACAATTCAGTTGTTGGTGTTTATCTTTTTTTTTCGGTGTTAATAGTTTTGCTACTAAGCCCTCATAAAAAAAAATTGTGTGATGAGCTCACGCGATAGAACCAATCAACTGAACTATTTTCGATTTTCGATAAAGTTTTCGTGGAATTGTGTACGGTGTTTACGATAGGCATAATAAACACCGAATGTTTGATCTAAGTATATTTTAGTTCAAAATAGATCGAAATAGATTCTATTGCCATAAATAACATATCCACTTAAACCTCATTGTGTAGGACCAATAATATTTAAAAAGCACAAGTGTTCTGGTTATAATCTAAAGAAAATATACGCATACTTATTCCTCTTAAAATTATTCATAATAAGGAAAACAATTACGTTTCCAATCTCACAAATATCAAGTACTTAAAATTATAATGTAACTCTTATATTTGTATATTTTTACTAAACTTCAATATTATTTTTGTAACCTTTGAATTTGTAAAGATCTCCATATTATTATTGCAAAGTCAAATCCACCTGTCAGAGAGTAAACATTCTAAAATTATAAAATCCGCGAAGGAAGCCGACTTGTTAAAAGGCTTTCAATTTATGTGTGCAATTGACAGGTCCGGATTGGAATATATTCGTTTCGATATTTTAACTGGAAATATGAAATTCAAAAGCATTGGATTTTATGTTTTAAAGAAGTCTGAGACTTCTGGGATACTAAGATGTATAAAAATAATCTTATACGTGGGTTGTATCTAAGCTGAATTTTTAAATTTGATGAGTCAGTCGACAATTTCTCGTTGGTATGGAAAATTTAAAAAATATAAATAGTTTTGCAATTGAAGACATAGTACATTTTTACATTTTACAAATAGGTATTAATAAGGTGAACTCCAACGAGGTCGTTGCTACTGACTGGGGTTCATTTGTTCATAGTGTATATTGCACATATAATTATTTAAACTGAAATAGTAAACTACAAGTGACCTTTAATAAGTGTTTCTTTATCAACAACCCTTAAACCATTACACAGTCAACGCCTTCAAACCTCTATTTTGAATGTACCAACAAGCGAGTGGAATACCTACTTCCAGAATTGGTTCCGAAGGATGCAAAAATGCATTTCTCTTCGTGGGGAATACTTCGAGAAACAATAGTGTTTTAAGGTTATCTACTGTTTTTTTGAGGAGAAAACTTCTTTTGGCGCACCGCACACAGATTTTTCCGTAGGTAGTAAGTTAGGCTGATCCGTCACGTTCTGAGGTGAAAGGCTCGATCGGGTGAACTCGGGGCCGCCGGGTGTACCCGAGCAAGAAAGATACAGTCAGCTGCGCTTCACTGTTGTGTCGCTGTTTAGTATATTCTATTCATACCTAATAATTGTCTTTGTTAATTTAATAGTTATTATTGGTACGTAATAATAATTATTTTAACAATTATATGGTTTACATTGTGAGGTTAGTATTGAAAAAACATTAATAAACATAAATGAAAAATTGTCAAAAATTTTGACATATGGTCATAAATTTGGAAAAATGGTCAATAATTGTCAAAAATTATCAAAAACTGTCAAAAATGGTCAATATTTGTAAAATTTTTGAAAAAATGGTAAATAATTGTCAAAAATTTTGAAAAATGGTTAGAATTTTTAAAAAATTGTCAAAAATGGTTAAAATTTTTGAAAAATTGTCAATAATTGTCAAAACTAATGAAAAATCGTCAAAAATGGTCAAAAATGGTCGAAAATGGTCAAACATGGTCAAAAATTGTCAAAAATTGTCAAAAATTGTCAAAAATTGTCAAAAATGGTCAATAATTGTTGAAAATTGTAATTTTTTTTGAAAAATGTTTAAAATTTTTGAAAAATTGTCAAAAAACGGTCAATAATTGTTAAAACTAATGAAAAATCGTCAAAAATGGACAAACATGGGTAAAAAATGGTTAAAATTTTGAAAAATGGTCAAAAATTATTTAATATTTAAAAAAATATTCAATGATTGTCAAAATTTTTAAAAAATTGTCAAAAATGGTCAATAATTGTTAAAATTTTGAAAATACGGTCAATAATCATAAAAAACTGTCAAAAATGGTAAATAAAGGTTGAAAATTGTGAATTTTTTTGAAAAATGGTCAAAATTTTTGAAAAATTGTCAAAAAAGAGAAAAAAGTCTTACAATATTCCGAGGGTCGCGAACCTTACCGAATCCGGCTTAGATTCTGACAATTTAAAATAATGATTGTAATCACACGCAATACACTTTCTTTCTCTCTCTCTCCCATTTCCCTTTCTCTTCCATATCTCACTTTTTTAATCTGCATATAACTTATACAAAACAATACAAACTTGGGACCGCCGAGTGTACCCGAGCGAGAAAGATACAGTCAGCTGCTCTTCAGTGTTGTGTCGCTGTTTGGTATATTCAATTCATACCTAATAACTGTCTTTGTTAATTTAATAGTTATTATTGGTACGTAATAATAATTATTTTAACAAAAAAGCGTGAAGAAGAAAATTGCGAAATAAACATTGATGACAATTCACCGCCACTACAAGTTCAAGCACATGCATCGGCTGCTCCCACTTCTCAATTCAACAGATCATCGACATACAGTTTTCACTTCTGCCGTGCAGTCTTAAGCACACATTCTAATTTTTTCCTAACTCAAAGAAATCGTCGGATATACATGGGCATACTTTGAATAAACAATAGTGTATAATAAATTAATGTCTTGAAATAATTGTCAATAATTGTCAACGTGAAAAAATGCACATTTTAGTAATCAATGTGGTTTAAAAGAATAAGGAATGTTTTCGTGATTTCAAATGTCTGCTATTTAACGTGAATCGAAATTTTCTGAATGTGGTAAATTAAAAAAATGTCCAGAATACCCAGTTGCATTCAATTAAAATTGCAGAAAATTATTTTGATCGAAGAGAAATTTCGCATGATTGGCATTCCAATCGCTCTCTGCATAAATATTTTTATTGATTTCACGCAATCGTAATTATTCTATGCTTCAAAAAATATATAAAATATTCCATCTGAATAGATAAGCAGGATAAATTATTAATAAATAGACCAAAAAAACTGGACATAAACGACAACAAAAGTTAATTAATAGTGTATACATATTGATAAATAATATCAAATAGACACTTATTGTTTACATTTGTGCAAATGTTGAAGGATAATTTTCTTCCCAGTGGGGTACCATTCAGAAGAAGTACATAATTTTCTTATTTCTATACTTTTGGAAAAAAAACACACGAAGTATGATTGTATTCAACGAATTTTCAGTCTGCTGTCATTTCTGTCATTGTCAAAATCTACTTAACAATAAGTAACATCATAATTTTAATCAGTGGCGGCTCCTCCATTAGGTCATTGTGTCAATAAACTCCCATTAAAAAATAATTTTAAAAAATAATTAAATAAGCATTTAAAAAAATTAAAATATACCTACTATACATATAGTATAGTATTCCTCTTAATTGAAATTTACCTAAAACGTTTCAAGGCCCCCGTGTAAACGTTATTCCGCATCAAGCATCAAGTACTCGGCGAAAACCAAAATTGGAAAGCTGGTGTCCACTGTTGACCTCAAGGTGTTATATGGGAACGGAATTTGCCGAGCGCTAACGAGCATCGCGGCGTGAGAGAAACACGCCCGAAGTTTACATGCGATGGGTCAAAAGCCCGGTTTAATATCGACGATTATTACACGCTTAGAAATAAGATTAGTAGAGGGGTTGGCAGGCCGCGCAATATTTTGATTTAAAGGAGAGCATTTGCAAGTGCAAGTGAAATAATGAGCTGTGTTTTGACGTAATAAGTTGTTGCAAATACAAAAGATCGAAGGCTTCTCTTAAATTTTAAAAAGATTTAGTCTAATTATCATTTAATTTAAGTTTGTCATATTTAATATGTATAGAAATGAATAAAATATGGTTGTTTTTTAAGAAAGCATTATTTTTATATAAAAAAAGTGTGACCCAAAAATATTTTTTGTCTCCGGGGCTTTGGAAAGGAACTCCACAAATTTTGCTTTTTTAACGATTTTAACGACTTCTGGGCAGAAATTGGGAGTGGTTTTTCGAAAAAATTTTAGGCCTCCGGGGAACTGGTCAGTGGCGTTCCGTATTTTAAGATTTTGGTCACATCACCTATGACCCCCCTATCAAATTAACCACGAGCCGCCATGGATTTTATTATTATTTCAATGAGATATTACTTGGTTCGTTTATAATTTATTTATTTCGGTTTTATTGTAATTGTTTTGTAGCGGGAAAAAAACTAACCTCAATCAGTGGGTGGAGCCAGGAGTCACACCAATATGGCGGAATTACCAATACTGAACTTATTTCCTATGCCATTATTTTTCGCACAGAAATGTGATTAATAAAAAAAATGTAATAAAGATTAATGACACTATCGTGAAATTTATCATTATTTGCAAACTCTTCGTGTGGGTCTGAAAATAACAATCTTTATGTGACACAAGAAATGAAGATAAGAGTCTGAAGAGAAATAGCAAACGGGGTCTACAAAGTAATCTCGAACAAGTTGATGCGATTAAATCTGAAAAGGAGCGAGAAACGATATAAGAAAACTCGCAGATTTGCGAAAATACCTGCAAGTCAGAGCGGAATTATAAAAGAAAATTCATGAAAGAAAAACCCCTAAATGGAATATTTCTTGGAAGGTTTTTTACTTTATATAAAATTCGCAAATATTCAAATGCGATCCTGATATTCGAATAGCTAAAAATAAACTCTTGGATGCCGATTATTTTTCCGAGATCAATAAAATAATTTACAGATTGACGCTCCGATAGGTTTATTTTTAGTTTGGAGTATTTCCCATAAAATTAACATTATATTAGGAGGAAATAAAATATAAAATAAATATACCAGAAATTTCAAACAATTAGTAGTGGTACTTGGAAGACCTACAAAACCAACACTCGAAAAAAAAATTATTTATAATTTTTCAAGCATTATTATTTATATATTGGCCGTGGACATGCACTACTTCTTACCTTATTGAGCGTGCAAAACGTTGCAAATTACCAGGTTCCAAGGAAATAAATGTAAAGCGCGGGTCACACTAGGCTGGTTGCGGGATGCGGTAAAATTATCGGCAGCGACTGTCAACCTGGTTTCTAACGGCTGTCAGAGTGGCCAAACTACGCTGCTGACTGGCGTCAACTGATGCGTCACGTGACCGCTGCTTGCTACCAAAAATTGAATGTTCAGCTTTGCAATATTCGCCTGTTTCCTTAAATCAAGGCAGGGCAACCTAGTGTGACCCGGGCTTTAGCAAAAACATAAAATCTTAATTTTTTTGATGAAAGATTCTCCATGCCGGGAATCCGTTCAAAATAAATAATTAGAATGTCTGAATCCTTATGGGTTTGTTGCGTGTTGTGGAGAAAATAGGTGTTGAATTGTAATAAATAATGTTAGAAGTTTCGTGGAGCACGAAAAGAATTATAATTTTACTATTTTTAACAATAAAAAGTTAGCGGAATATAGAAAACTTTGTGATCTATCAATCACAGAGAAGAACGACACAACATTTATGTTTAGAACATGACAGTTAGGAAACGATTACGTTTTCCTTATTCGGGAATATATAGTTATTTAATGTTGTCGACATATTCCCATCAGTTTCAAAAATTCAGTAAGTCTAATGAATAAATAACGCACTATAATCCAAATAAATTATTTAAAAAAACATAAAAATACTTACTTGCATTCAAAGGCACATTAGAATGTACCGGCATGTTGGTGATATGATGATGAGTATTCTGAACATGCCTTCCTTGGTAGCTGAGGACAGCCCCATGATGGTAGAGCACGTGGTGCCCGTGACCACCATTGTGGTGTTGCCTGTACCCCGCCACTGTGTTCGCTAATCGTCACTTTTTAATGGGCGTAGACATTTTGTTTATATTGTTGCTTCGTTTATGAGCCGCAATGATGACCGGCTCATTTAAGAAGCCATTTTTTCTAAATACTTTATTTTATTTTGCAACAAAGTCTTGGGCTTAGTGCTTCGAAAGAAATTTTGTAAATATAATTTCTCTTTGAGAAAACTGTCGACTATCACATTATAAAATATATTTCGAAAACAGATATCGTTAAAGAAGAAGTAAGTCTAGTTACTAATGCATATACAGATACATTCAAATAAAAACGGAACATAGGGGGTTTAGTGTATTCGCCGATCTAAATAGTCCACCAATAAAACATTTCTATAAGTTCACTTCAATGAATATCAAGTATTGATCTGGACAGCTGGATTCAGAATCACTGTAAAAAAACCCGCCCCTTCTCCTTCCAAATTTGTTAGTTATGTGCGAGGTGTGTCCGAAGTTCCGAAGTGCGAACTGCGATTTAGTATTGAATAATTATTTGACGGGTTTAGTAAACGCTACATATGGAAACAATATGCTTACGTTTTATGTTGTTAAAATCGAAAATGAATTGTTAAATTCTCTTTAACAATTAATGTTTCGAGTTAAGATAATATGTTTTGATTTCTTTTGGCCATAACGGCTTGCAAAATAAAAATAAATTCGTAAATAAAACAAAATAGGATTCTTTAAATTGAAACAAAGTTATGAGCTTGGACAGTTTGGACACTCTCACCGATCGACTGACTGTCTGACGCTAATTAAGGACCGCCCACAGTTGAGAATACGGAGTGGTGGGAATTGTATGATATGTTATAGGTGTCCAAATAAACGATTGTAATAATCGTGTTTTTAATCTGTTGAAGCTGGATGTTGGTCGACTAGTTCAAAAGCAGTTCTGATACAATGCTTAAAATCCCTATGTTCCGTTTTTGTTTGAATGTATCTGTATACTTCAATTTATAATAAATACAAAAAGGAACTCCTGGAAATATCAATTAATTTCTTATGGAAAATTTAAACCTGAACTGCTATAACTGGGATTTTAACATTATGGCATCTGTTTCACCCGTTGCTACAAAACAAACCATGGCACTGGGGTTGGTCTAAAAGAACCTAGAAGGAGAATGTTCTTTAGCCTTGGTCGATATACGACTATCAAAGGTATCAGTATTCCAACAACTAGGTATAGACTGGTGAAAAACTGCAAAGAATCCCTTAACAGGCTGGCAAGAGACAACAAAGTGTCTCTAATATGGGTGCCGGCACATGAGGGCATTGAAGGTAAAGAAATGGCGGACCAGTTAGCTGAAGAAGGCTCTAAAGGAGACTTCATAGGTCTGGGACCGTTTTGTGGAATCATAAAGGATTGTTGGGAACACCAACTAAAATGGAGATTGACACAAGGGCATCTCCATACAAAGAGTTTACTAAACAAGGTAGACAAGGAACTCTCAACCAGGCTATTGAATTTGGGAGACAGTTACCGACAGTTACCGACCTGGTGCAGAAAATGTGAACTTGGTGATGAAGCAACTACTCACATACTCTGCTTCTGCGAGAACTTACAAGTACTTAGACGGTAGCACTTTGGAGAGGAATTAATACAACCATTACAACTACTGAAAATCCCTGCAGTCAAACTAGTGGCCTTTATAGAAGACACGAAACTTCTGGAATGGAAGTAGATCACATGGGAAATGGTACAAAGATTCAGTTCAAATACCTGGGCTGTTGAGCACAACCCAAACGAATGAATGAGTTAATGAATGAACATAATGGCATTAATGAAGATGTCGACTCTCTCTGTCTGTTTTTCTTTTCATAAGAATGTACATCTATATCGAAAATATTATCGCCTTAGAATCAAAAATTGATACAGGTGTCCGAGGGGTTGTCTAAAATGTTGACGTAGGTGCAAATAATGGCTCTATTACCTTTTTCATCGTTTAACATGTTAAAATATTTGTCAAAACCGAAACGATTACTATACCAATATTTGTGTAGGATAATAAAGTAAACAGGACACAAAATACATACATATTCATTGTATATTCATAAACGTATCGATTTTTGGTAAAATATTTTGTAACACATGTTTTACATATTTATATAAATTTTTTTATTAAAGCTAGCTACACACCTTCTGCTAAAAATGAGCGATTGGACTGATGACAGATGACAGACGTTGCTATTGTAGAACTAAAAACTGTACAGTTGGCTTAAAATCATTTCGTCGTATCGGTAAAGAGACCGAAGGTAAACTGAAGATGATAATTTGGTATGGTATGCTAAGAATAATATTTGTAGCTACAGTTTTATTTTTAACGGAAAATGATAAACTTTTTCTTGTTAAACTAACATATTTTTTATACTTTCCGGTGAATGAAAAATAAAGTTACTTTTGTTCGTCGATAGAGGGCGTATTAAGAAATATACATTATTATCTTTTTCATCAAAATCATTTGGTAGCGAGTAAGTAGAAAATACGAGAAAAAAGTGTTGAAAATACCCCTTTAAATACATCAATTTATTTATTTATTTACCTGAAATACACTAACTATTGTTACCGTTACTGACTATAACTATAGTCTAAATCTGCACTATATCTATATTAAAAGATCCTGTACGTGTTCGCTCACTGATTATATCTGGGACTCCTTGAAAGATAACAACTTGCGCTTTTCACGATTTTTCTTCTCGTACGTTTTCTACTTTCTCACTGAAGTGAAAACATTATAAGATTTTTCGAGAAAAAAAGTATTCATTCGTACGTCTTCTATCGACCAACAAGATATTTAAAGAATTTCAAATTCTTTCTTAGGTACGATAGCGAAGGTAGAGAAAAAAGTCAAATTGTGTTCAGTTTTAACTGAAAGTGTGTAACCCGCTTTAGATTCGTTTATGGATTTAATATATATAGGTACTCGATGTGCTTTATTTAGCAACAGATACAGTTAGATCTACATGAATTTTCAATTTATCTGATACACAAAATCGTTGGTGGGTGGATAATGAAATTAATGTACAGGCGAACAAAAAATAATGTACAAGGATACATTCATATTTAATTATACAGGCCTGTAGTGTAAAATTACGCAACTTTAGATTGACACTGTATTGAAGCAAAACATTAACTTAAAGACAGCAATGAGGTGTAATGTTGGGTTTTAAGGGTGTCTTAATTGGTGATGTTGCTGGTCATTCGGAGGGTCATCTTAAGGGAATAAAACGACTACTTTTGTCACTGGGATACGTTCTATTTATTAAATTACTGTACTACGATATATTACACTACTTAAGATTACTATATAAGTATCTATCTACTTATAATTAAGGATTACTGATTACTGATGATTAATTCATCTTAGATTGATTTATTATTGACTGATCACTGATCGATCTAGTATTGATTGTTGACTGATTCCTTAATGCATTGTCGCTTGTATATTTATACGACGAGTCAAGTTCACCGTAAGTAAATATTAAACAATACATGTTTATGTTTATTTCACGCTCTGAACTTGACTTTGTACCTGTCGACCTTCTAATTCACATTTATGTAATATATCAACGTTCTAATGATTTATTGAGATTAGTTTCAAGGGAATTTATTTCTTTTTTAAATATTATTGTTATCTTATTATATTAGGCCAAAAGGCATCACAGAGGTCGTGTTAGGTTTTATATAAAAAACACTATTTTATTTCATTGTATAAACTTAAACCAATTCTATTTGCAACATTGCATTATCTTTTAATATTTTCAAACGAAATCTACGTCGATCAATTTGGTTGGCGATTGAATCTATCACATTTGATAAACGTTGATAATTTTATTAATCACAAAATGAATCCGTCGCTGATTAAATATCACTCGATCTAATAAAAACCTAGTCTGATGGTTTATTTGATGTCGGTGTACGTAAATACATTTTCTGACCTTAAATAGGTACGTCAACCCTACTGAAAATTAGAGTTTTTTTCATAAGGAGAAATATCAAACGATGTTATTAAAAAAAAAAGATTCGATAAATACATAGTTTTTAATGAAGCTAGACGTATTTAGACACTTTTTGTGTTGTTGGCAATCCATTTGGGATTTTTCGATTAACTGAATTTTTTTGGAAAAAAAATCTCACATTTTACAAGCAAATACTGTGTATTATTTACACTCAAACACCCGTTGTTACCAAGATTTTTTAAGTGTTAAGAAGCCGGGACATTGTTCCAATATCAAATGATTCCTTGGTGTTAGAATTTATTCCGAGTGAAAAACTTCTTGATACATTTTTAGTATCGGTGTCATTTCTTTGCATTTTTCAATAACATCAGCCTCTGAAGCAGTTAGTTTTTCCTGGTGATCGGTAATGAGACGCTCTGTAGACACTCGTAACCCCCATGCCAGATACTTTTTGATCAAAAACTGCAGCACGTGGCTGTACACATCTCAGTGGATTCAAACAAAAAATCAGACGTACTGGAACCACGTGTCAAAGCAGGAGCATAGCAAACTCCTGGTCAAAAAACCCTCGGAGTCTCTAACGAAATATTAAATCTGAGCAGGGACCAGATAAGAAAAGTGACAGGATTACTACCTCCTGTAGTATCGAGACCTATTCGTACCAATAGGAGGGAAGAATGGTAAAACATCAGCCGTCAAACACAAAATCGATACTGGTGATGCCACGCCAATCAGACAATCAGCTCGAAGACTTCTACGAGCAAAGAGAGAGGAAGCTGAAAGAATATTTCAAGAGATGGAGGAAGAGAAAGTGATAGAACCATCCACTAGCCCTTGGGTATCTCCAGTAGTGCTCGTCAAGAAAAAGGATGGGACTACCAGATTCTGCGTAGACTATCGTCAGCTAAATAACGTGACGAAGAAAGACAGCTATCCTCTGCCTCGACTCGACGATACGCTAGTCACTTTGACCGGCAGCAAACTGTTTTCCACCTTGAACCTGAAGTCCGGTTATTGGCGAATAGAAGACAAAGAGAAAACTGCTTTTACCACCGGTTCTGGATTATGGCAGTTCAACGTCATGCCATTCGGGCTCTGTAATGCGCCCGTTATATTTTAAAGACTCATGGAAAATGGGGAAGACATTTGAGGAAGACTTGAAGAATTTGGAAGAAGTATTCAAACGACTGCCCAGCTCATGTTGAACCCGAAGAAATGTCAGTTATTCCAAAATCGAGTCAACTCTCTGGGTCATATTGTGAGCAATAAAGGATTGGCGGTGGATCCAGAAAAAATTGCTTTCACCAAGCAATGGCCGCAACCTACCGACAAACATAAAGTTAGGAGCTTTCTTGGACTTTGCACGTACTATCGAAGGTTCATAAGGAAGTTTGGAGATAGAGACTCTTAGGACTAGAGCATCTAAGGAAGGATTTCCCAAAAGACCCTGTTGAGCCTGATAAAGGCTACTGGTCTCTTCACATAAACGCTATAACTAAGAGCACAAAAAGCCTAAAGGCTGAGATGCCGAGATCTCGAAGCCTTTTACTCGTGGTGCCGGATCGGTTAAGGTGCGGTTATGTGTGTTCTGGCCTTAATGAGGTATACTCTGTGCGGCTCGATGGGCACTTACTTTTAATCTTCGCCTACAGCAAATAAAATCTGACGGAAGATGAGCCCATTATCAATTTTATGAGATGAGATATGCCATAATAGTTTGTATAAAACTAAAATTTAAAATGGAACTTTGTTTGTTAAGAAAAAAACTTACACAGAGCAAATATATTCTAATGAAATAGATTCCATGCCGTGGCATTGTTAATAAGAAGAGACAAAGACAGACATAACATATCTTATTCCGGTTACGACGTACTTTATCACTCTGATAAAATTCGTGATTCGCGAAGTTGGCTTTATAACTTTTGTTTCTGAGATTGCTTTTGTTTTGTAGCCTACGACAACGCTAAATAAATGAAGTAGCTTGGTAAACAGTTCGTTTGCTTGATATATGGTTCTTTTCTTGTTTTGCTCGAGATGTCGAATTGAATTTTAAAAACTTCGCGATATGTTAATGTTGTTCCTTTTCTAAGTTTTTCTGTCGATAGCGAACGGATTCTATTAGAAATGCGATCTTTAATCCTTTTTATTGTTGACTAGCCATCCGCACGGGCTCTGCTCGGTGACGCCCACTTCGCATGGAGCCGGGTGGCTGTATTTTTTTATCTCTCCGCTCAACGTCTCATTAGTCACTTCTACCCCAACTCTTACGATAAAACAAATGTCAATGTCCTTTTTAATTTCGCCAAGATAACGTCAAACGCTCTCCATTCGTTATCGATTGTCTCACAGACCAAGCCTATTACCGAATTATCTCCATTTTCATGTTTATCTTTATCTTTTCGATTAACTGCTGTGGTAAGTCGAAAATCAGATTCTATAATTAACTATATTTATTTGAAGTAACGGTAGAGATTATTTTTATTGTATATTATACAGTTAGATGAATTCCTCTACTTTATTTTTTGGGCTCACTCGCACATAAATGATACATGGCGCAGTCGCAGCATACATTTTTTCAGGAGCTCAAAGAAATCGTTCACGTTCATGTTTCAGTACCAGAAGGGCCAACAAAACCGTATTTATTATTTAATAGCTATAATTCTGCTACCTTCAAATTCCCGTTGATTTGTTCCAGTTATCTACATCGAGTTAATTCTATCAACAATCAATTAACTCCACTCTTATTTCATTAACTTAAACAAACCGAATTCTGTTTCTATAAACGATTTTTCGAAAATGAATTATTCCTGCAGGGTAACAAATACCGCTGTTTAGATATGCGTATTCGCTTCAGTCCCTCCAAATATTTATACACATCAGCCTTCGAACGATGCTGTTTGTATTATTAAATAAATTGTGTGTTTTGCGTAAATTGAAAATAAACAATATCATCTGGTGCATCCATAACTGGAATAAAGAACGCTAACAGCGGAAAATGCTTTTATATTTCAACAATTCCTGTTTAATCCAAGGTATATAATTTGATATTATTGTTATTAAATTTCAACTCGACCGCGAGAAATAGTAAAAATTAACAGCAGTGATGATATTTTTACTGACCATCCTCTTGTACAAAATATGCTCGATATCGATCAACTCATCATTTCCAAACATACAGTTACCACTAAAGTTATCGTTAACGAATTTGCAGTATAAAATATCTCAACACCTAAGAACTCTGTCATTAAAAACCAATGGAAAATGATCTTACGTAAGTCATCAGGTAAAAATTCGAAACTTTCTCGCGAAAACAATTCCATGCCTTCAACAATATTCATCCTTCCTTGATTGATTGTTTGATTAGTTCGGCACCACCAGTCAAAGGCGCTTAGAGACCTCCTTTAAGTTTTTCTTCTCTTGGTTATACCGTTTATGTGAAAAGACCAGTAGTCCTTATCAGGCTCAACAGTCTTTTCACTAGGCCCTTCTTGGAGAAATCCTCCCTTGGATACTCTAGTCCTAGAAGTCTATATCTCCAATGAGGGAGTGCTTCACATTCGAAGATAATGTGAGTTTCCTCCTCTTCCATGCACATCCGACAAATAGGTTCCTCCCTATATATGCCAATTGTATGCATGTGCTTTCTTAGGGAACAGTGACCAGTCACTTTCCTTATCTGGCCCCTGCTGGGGTTAAATATTTCGTTAGTCAGCGACTCCGAGGGTTTTTTTGACCCGGAGTTTGCTGTTCTGGCACGTGTCTCCAGTACGTCTGATGTTTAGTTTGAATCCACGTACAACCACAAGCAGCAGATTTTTATATTCCAAATACTGGTTCAGGACCACTGAATGCAGTTTTAGATCCTAGCTTTATCTGACTTTTCACTGCTTACACTACCCTTGTGCCCCGGGACCCTCTTAAGAGTTACTCTATTGTGGTTTGCCAGGGTTAAAAGTTTTTGAAGGCAGTCCCAGACCAGTCTAGATCTGATCTGGGGACTTGCTAAAGATTTCAGTGCTGCCTGACTATCTGAGAGTATGAAGATCTTTTGGCCTCTATACCCCCTTTAGATGTTCATTTGCAAACACGTGTCACCAGCTTAGATTTCTGCCTGGAATACAGATGCAAACTTCCCCAACAATGCTTGGACATTGCTCCCGGGTCTGGCGCCAAGGACTCCAGCTCCTTTTTTAGATCCGTCTGTGTACCACACCAACGTTCCTTCCTGACTGCATGCTGCCAACCAAACCAGTTTAGCTGGATAAGGTATGGTTGGTTGTCGTTAATTGACGTTATTACATCTCATTTCAATAAGCGAGTTTGTGATAACATCTGTGATTCTGGAATGACTATGGGAATTGGTTCCTCTGTGCCAATTCCCATTGGATTCCAGCCTGTACGCAGCCATTCAAAAATAGACCTTCCTTAGATCCTTCAGGCTTCAGGATCGGATATGTCCTATGTCCTACATTTTCTACCCTGACTTCTAAACATAAATGAGCAATGGATAAAAAGGAAATAGAAGGCTTGGTCAGACTTTTCTCTCTCGTTTATTATTTTTCAAAAACTAACGATTGGCGGGAAAGACATTAAGGAGTCATCACACGGTACGTCAAATGCCGTTCAACACACCTCGTCGTAAGTGAAAGATAATAATAGAAAGATGACAGAGTTCGAAAAAGTGTATAGAACTAAGTGTATTGTTCTCTTCGCATGGAAACTTCTAAGCGAAAGGTCCGATTCGAATAATTTAAAAAGCAATTTACATGTACATAATCAATCTTGATAATGAAACTGTTTAGTGGGATAATTAATGTAATCTTTCGATTCTACCCATGTTTTTATTGGGTAATTTACTAATTTGTACAAAAAACCGTTATTGTGACTTAACTATGATTAGGGCTTCACACGAGACGAGAGTGGGCGAGGGTATAAAAAATCTCGTCTCGATGCGTTAATTCCGAAGAAATTGAGTCTCGTTCAAGTCTCGGTCTCGTCTCGTTACCGGTTGTCTCGTCTCGTTCAAGTCTCGTCTCGTTACCGGTTGTCTCAAACGTTACCACAAAGTAACGCTTGCATCACATCATCTTTCAATGATATACGTGATTTTGTCATATTCATACCTGCTGTAGAAAATAATCGGAGTTTACGGAATTTTAAGAATATTGACAAAGTATCACAAAATGTTTATATGGAAATAAATTACAAACAAACACCAAAATACGGAATTCAACGAATATTAACAAATATATTGAACAAGTTTACCTGGAAACTCATTCACAACAATCACTCCCGAACTATCTTCTAGGTAAATAAGTATAATAAGGGAGAATGGTTGATATCTATTTGTTCGTTATGATTACCAAAATTTTTTTTTATTTACCTTAAGAGCTTCTAAAAGATTGAATTTAAATGCTTATCATATTAATGAAACCTTAACCATTCTGCTGAATTTTACTACCCTATTGTATTTGTGGCGATACAGGACGTGTCGATTTAATTTTGGTAAAACCTACTTGTTTTATCATTTTATTCCACATAGAAAAAAAGAAAGACTCACCACTTTAAATTTACAATAAAATATTTTACAGATGGTCGCCAGATTTTATATATTGTAATGTTTATTGTATTGTATTGTTCTCTATGAAGACCGTTTCTAATTTTTCTAATGAAAATTTCATAAAAAAAATTTAACGAGACTCGGATTGCGCTATTTATGGTCTCGGTATCGCCCATAATATTTTCAAAAATGTCTCGTCTCGTCTCGCTTTTTCGAGACGAGAAAAATCTCGCTTTCGTGTGAAGCCCTAACTATAATAGTTAGACATATAGCCTCGCGGACTTTTCAATGGGAAATGATCTTTTACATGCAAATTTTTTATATCTTGTGACAATATTACTCGATGTTCATCTTTTTTTCTAGAGGTGGAAGAAACAGTTGAGCATTTTTTGAGTTTATCGCGCTGGAGGACTTTTAAATAGATTTTCTCCGTACAGAATACTATTTATGTTGAACAAAATGTTCCAATCGAATATTGCTTAATCTACAACAATAAAAAAAAGTTTATATATAAACTCAGTTCCTGTCAATATTATAGCGCAAGCAAACTTCTATTACAGAAAAAGCTGAAGTTTTCAACAAAATAAAATTTTCATAACGGCTAAAACTTTTACTTCGTTATAACGCATTGTTCTTTGTGAACTGTTCTCGAAACTTTAAAAAATATAACAAACAATGATTGATCGAGTACGTTTAGGTTTTCAGTGGAACAAAATTTGTATGTTTATAAAGCTATTATTTTTTCCGCTGTACCATATCGAGAGCAATCTTCTTAATTCCAATTTGGGATGGTTGAAAATACAAGAAAATTTCGAATATATTTATAAATAGTACAGCTTAACGAAGTCAGCATTAAGAAGGATTTTATCGCGTACATTAAATATCATAGAAATTAAGGTCTGTTCTAAAATATGTCGTAGCAATATTCAAGAGAAATATTTTGGAATGAATCGTGCCCCACTTAAGAGAAGCATATACAGATTGCGAAAAATCTTAGCTCGACATACGATTTACACAATTACGACAAGGATAATATGAACAATTCTTCTCTCTCTCTTTCGTATGTCGAGCTGAGATTTTTCGCAATCTGTATGTTGACAAAAAACATTTGGAGTGGATGTAAATCATCTGAAGTAGGCAGATCACAAGGACCTTGGAGTGGAACCATTTGATATATGGAAACAGACTAAATGGCTACTAAAATTATCACAGTTCCTAGATACGAGATAGATATACTTCACAAAAAGGACTGACAAGTCCCAGGCGGTCTAGAGCAGAACTGTATAGTGGAATGAAGAACACAAGATGTTTATCGAAATGAACAAGCTGAAGAGGTTCAGCTACAATATATGTTGGGCCAGAACCAGTCCTTGAAATCCCAAAAAAGTGGTCACGAAAATAGATACAAAGCCAACATAGACTTTTAATTTGTGACTTTTAATATGTATTTTCGTGCTAATAGGAATACTTTTCATATTTCTCAAAGACAAAAACACTAACAATAATAATGACTAATTGATACATAATAGTATTTTTTAGTCCACTATTTTTTGGTATAAATTTTTGAGAGCACGAGAATACATAACCCAGTAACCTTGTCATCAAACGCAGGGTCTACTTTGTATGAAATGGTGTAGTAGGTTTCTTTTTTTATGTTGTTTGTGATTGTCCCGAAATGCTAAATTCAAATTTTGCGACCTTCCGGATCGCCGCCAAAAGGCGTAAAAATCGGCGGAATTTTGCACTTTTTTACGTTTGGCCAATTTTGACCCTGAAGCATCACTTTTTCATAAAAAACAACCATAATCATTTTAAAAGTACCTACCTTAAATTACCTACAATTTAAGGTTATTGTAAGCCAAATAGATTCCAAGATTTGGCTCCGCAAATAATTGTTAAAATTGCCAAAGTTTTAACTTTTTTAGGTTAGACTAATTTTGACCCTGAAGCATCACTTCTTCATAAAATTGAAAAGGCCTCTAATTTTGAAGAAGTGGTCATCGTAGGCGAGGACGTAGATTTACTGGTACTCCTCAATGGCCTCACTAATCCCACACACAGTAACATCTACTTTTAGAAGTGTGGAAGAGGTAAGACACCAGATATCCTGTACTCAACCACTCTTTGCCAAGGCTGCAACCAAGATAAATTTCAACCTGGTCAGACTTCCTCCCACTCAAGACGCTGCCAGGTTCCTCTCACTTAGAACCTACCACCAGGTACAGAGGTGGCTTGGTATTGATATCGATCCTCTTGAATGTGGATGGGTTCTAACAGCACACATCCTTTCCCCAAGGATGATGTCAAAGGATGCGGCTCCTTCACATCTCATGCAGATGATCTCCTGCAATTGTAAGAAGATATTTGGTAATGCAGGCAGCTGCAGAAAAGCAGGTTTGAAGAGTTCTATGTAGTGGACAGTCCTGAGATAACATCGTTGACGTGGACACTCCCGAGCTCGATGACCTACTAGATGGTGATGAAGTAGATGTCAGTGTTTACAACACTGACAGCCCTCCAGATAACAAAATTGATCGGGATGAAAAAATACGGGAGAACATGGACACGGAAGCTGAAGAGTATCTTCTACATAGGCCTTCCAAGAGGTTTAAGCAAAGTAAAAACCTGTATTGACTGATTCGATGGACCTTTTACGATAGATTTCTTTTCATTACAACAATTTTGTTTTTCAATAAAACTAACAATCTTTTGTTTTAATGAATAAATTCTTTTATATTCTTATTTTTAAGATTTGACCCAATTGATGGAAGACTTCATGAACTTTGAAGAGCCATATCTCGGGAACTATTAAGCCTATAATAACCATTTTGGTCTTAAATTGTAGGTAATTTAACGTACTTTTATATATTGTATTAGGTTACTGGGTTAACAGGAAAGAATCAAATTTTGGCTTTTGTGGGAGTTCGTTTTGAGTCCAATGGGAAAAACGATACAGCTTTCGTTTTTTTTTAAATGTCTCCTGCTGCTTATATAAATACACAAACTCTATCCCCTTTCTATTTTATTTTAAATTTATAATTACTTTTGACCGAAAATAATTTCACCGAGCGACTATTTATTTTATTTCAACTATTTTATGCGAATAAAAAATTGATACGCAGTATATTTATCGTGGACATGTATTTTTACATAGCACGTACAATTTTTGACAAGTATTCTATTTTTTATTAAAAAAAAACAGGTCGTATATATTATCGACTATATATGTTCAAAACGGGTATTTCCCCGTGGGAAATCTCTTCAAGCACTCAGACACTAAGAGAGAGCAGACTTTTTACTTACCCTTTTCTTTTTAAAAGTACATCTTGTCAGGAATAATATATAACAAGGGAGTGATGAGATCCGATAGAGTGGAACATTATTGAATTTAGGTAAATGGTTATCTTTAACTGAGATACAAATCTTATTTAGCACACTTCATAATTGAATTCCCAAAGTTTCAACGATCAAGAAAGAACAATAACATTGGTGACAATCTATATCTAGTACGAGGGTTGTCTTTAAGGGCCGGAGAATTTAAACGTGGACGGATTAATCTTAGCGACGAATCAAAAGTAGGTCCACCAACAACGGCAGTCATCCAGGAAAAAGTCGATGTTGTAGGTAAGCTGATCCACACCCACATCCTTTTTAGATGTGCACGATGGGATTTACAAAAAAAGAGGGTGTAGGATGGGAGTTGCAGAAAGATAATTTTATGAGGACAATGGTGGAAAAGGATAAAAACTGGCGGATAGTGTCCAAGTATGTAAGAGAAGTGATGGGGAAGAAGGAAAAAGAAGAGAGAAAACACCAAGAAGGGGAAGAATGAGAAAATAAAGAGACCGTTTTTGATGATATACCTACCTCTAGGGGTGGTTCCGAAAACTAAATGTGGAAATGAGAGGAATGGGGTGGTTTTAGTGCGGTCTGCTCCGGTCGGGGACAGTGCGACTCGATTTTGAGGGGTTCCCGAGTAGAATTGGCAAAAAAAGGTAAGCTGATCCAAGAAGATCGACATGATCGTGAAATTGGAACATTATTGGGCATTTCAAACGCCATAAATAAAAAAAAATTACGTTGGATACCGCATCTGTTGACGGAAGAACAGAAAGCAATTAGAGTCAATTGGTGTAAAAAACTCTAAATCGGTTTAACGCAGAAAACTCAAAAAAATATATCCAGTATTGTCAGTGGTGATGAATCCTGGATTTACTCTAATGAACCCGAAAAAAAAACGTCAGTCGGCTGTTTGGGTGTTCCTAAACCGACGTTCTGAAGTGTTTTCAGAAAGATGATGGCGACATTTGTCTCAAAAGCGGGTCATTTAGCAACAATTCCTATGCAATATCAAAGATCTGTTACTGCTGATTGGTACAGATCGATTTGTTTGCCGGAAGTAATTGCTTAGTTCAGAAAAACCAACGACAAATGATCCTCCATCAAGACAATGCAATTCCTACACAGCTCTAAAAACGACTTTTTTACTTATCCAAAAATTAAAAATCAAATCAAAGGTTCCAGTCACCAGAAGATGCAATCAACGCCTTCGAAAACTCTATTTTGAATGTACAAACTTAGCGAGTGGAATAACTGCTTACAGAATTGGTTCCAAAGAAAGTAAAAATGCATTTTTCTTCGTAGAGAATACTTTAAAAAACAATAGTGTTGACTGTTCTTTTCTTGCTCTATATGCAAAATATAAATGACAACCATCGAATTTGGCGATATTAACATATATAAAAAATTATCCAACATTTATACAGGGCTATAATTATCTTGAAATTGCTTAGGCCTAAGATTATCTGCGAAATCCAAAATTGTAAAAATATACATGAGCTTTCATTTGAAAAAATTTATTTTTACGATATTTTTTTTTAAATGAAAATTTTAAACGCGTATGTTATAATTGTTTGAATTGTTATCATATTTTTCAGTGCCTTTAGCTAAACTTGAATCAAAACATAAACAGTTTTAATAACGTGTTTCAACGTCTATTTTTAAGCTAGTTGCTTTATTTCGTTGGTCGGACATTTTCCACAATTCAATTTAATAGCAAAAGCTCATAATTTAAATGAGAATGAAACTGAATAACTTAAAATAGTTTGCAGCTGGTAAACAATTATTTTTGAAATTGTGCTGCTACGTGGCATTCAGTGGTGAACTTCAAAAAAAAATTTAGAATACAATTTTAGCGAAGGGAATTTTTAATTAAAGGTTCTTACTTATTATAATATAATTATCAAAATATTATAAAAAGTGGGTATAAAAATATGATCTATCAGGTAATATGGTTGGAACATTAAATTTTTGAAATAAAAAAAACCTACGTTGATATATTTGCTGTGTTCAAATGCTCTAATAATAATTTTGCTTTTATTTAATATTTGCTTACGCTGTACCCACTTACCTAGTCGTACCAATAATTTTAAATCTGGCTCACGTATGGACA
Source organism: Lochmaea crataegi (assembly GCA_947563755.1). Taxonomy (NCBI): domain Eukaryota; kingdom Metazoa; phylum Arthropoda; class Insecta; order Coleoptera; family Chrysomelidae; genus Lochmaea; species Lochmaea crataegi. Next base: position 6,879,314 of record OX387434.1, read on the forward strand.
ACTGATGACAATACAATAATTTTTAACTAATTTTTTGATTAGGATCATCAGGATAAAAAATTACTTATTTTATTGTGAATAATGTTTAGATCATTGAGGAAAATATGTTTATAAATATCATAATTAGCTGTTCAATCGTTCAATATTTTATGGGTCATTTATGGTATCAGTTAAATATTACCATCAACGAAAAGTGTACATTTTTTTTATTAAAACATTATTTTGTACTGAAAGATAACAAAGTTCCCAAATATCCATGTTTTTTTTTATTTAAATATATTTTTTTAGTCATTTTTCGTATTTTAAAAATAATTATACATTTCAGTATTTATTTGTATCATATTTAAACTTTGGGTTGTCTTTTTTCTTTTTCTTTCTAGAGTTACAAGAAAAAAAAATTCTAAATAAAACAATAAAAATAAAAAAAATTAGATAATAATAACTGAGAGTTAATTTGTGAAACTTGTTCAGAAAAAATCCCATAATGGGCGAGTTGTAGAAATTTCAAAAAATAGTTTGTTTTTAATGGAAAATTAAAAATTTTAATTCCAGCATTTCGGTAGCGTTCCAGTTGTACTTATAAATAATTATTAAATTTTTTAAAAATCTTTCTCTGACTGAATTGTTGTTTAAGACAGCAAAAAATTGTTGTCAAATTTGATAAAAATGATTGAGAATAGATAATCTTATTGCAACCAATAAATATATTACCAAACTATTATATTGCTTCATGTCTCAAAGAGAAAATATTTACAAAACTACCAGCACTAATCACGAAACACTTCCCTAACCAATAAAAAAATAATGCGTGAGTGTGTAAAACAAAAATTTTGCCACGAGATTTGTATATGTATAACTGACGCGTGTTCGTATATCACGTGTCGAATGCCAAGTTCAGGACAGTGCCCAACCGACGTCGACGACAATTGAATGACGACTGGCGTCGGTATGGACTAGGAATCGTCGCGACGCGTGCCTCTGGAGAGGTTCGTGCGCGCGCAAGCGAATACTTCCGTCTAAACATTCCCGAAATATTGTCATCCCAACGGGATGGATCGGAAGCTTTCCCACCGACTTTATACTCGAGAATCGGTGACACAGTTTTGAGAATTTTTTTGCGATGATAAATCATATCTTGTTTTGGTGTTAGAAAGAAAATACAAACTTCATTAAAGCTCGTCGAAAAATGCACAAGTGCAGTTGTTGGTAAGTTACATTCCCGTTAATTATGTTGGCAGGATTCTGGCTTTCATTGCCAACATCATGACAATCCTTGTCAACTGAAACTTTCGCTCTACACATATTGAGTAGCATTATAATGTTGTAGTTATACCTACTACAAATTTATTTCAAAAAAAGAAGTACTATAGGGGAGATGGGGGGTATGGGAGCCTCCTAAGGAAATTTTTTTTAATCACACTATTAGCCTTTAATCAGATTTGAAAATTCTTGTAGGAAGATTTACATACACTGTGTTCATTTGAAAAGGACCCACCCTTAATATTTCAAAAATGGGACATATTAGAAAGAAATGAAGAAACACGTCAACTTTTAACTTGAGGGGGACACTTTTTGGCGCTAATGTCATAAACGTCAGATTCACCCCCTCCCTACTGGAGACACTCCTTACATTTTTTCAAATGGCATTAGGATTCAAGTCACACCTCATTTAAAAGGTCTGGTAAGTCTCTATTCAATCATTTTGTTTTGCCCTTGATACCAGCCTCCCATTGTTATTTAATCGTTGTTTAAAATTGGCTCTCTTTCAATTTTTCGTATGCCCCCGTATTGTGTTATGATAGAAAGACTCTTTAAATAATAAAAAATTCACAAATAGTAAAAAGACAACTGTTAACAAGAAAAAACTGCTATTCAATCATGTGTTCAAAGTGACCACCGTTAACATTCAGGCAATAAAAGTTAAAAAAGAGCCAATGTTAAAAAACGATTAAATAACAATGGAAGGCTGATATCAGAGGCAAAACCAAATAATTGAATAGAGATTTACCAGACCTTTTAAATGAGGTGTGACTTGATGCCTAACGCCATTTGAAAAAATGTAAGGAGTGTCTCCAGTAGGGAGGGGGTGAATCTGACGTTTATGACATTAGCGCCAAAAAGTGTCCCCCTCAAGTTAAAATTTGACGTGTTTCGGCATTTCCTTCTAATATGTTCCATTTTTGAAATGTTAAGGGTGGGTCCTTTTCAAATGCAGTGCATATATTTTCATTATATGCGACATTTTTTGAACAAAACTAATTATAAAAGATTAAAACAGTGCATTTGGCTTTCATTACCCCATCATGCGGGTAGATAATGGGAGCCAACAGTTATTTCAATAGCTAAAGTAACAATAATGTCTAAGTAAGGCCATATAATGACCTGAACCTAAGGAAAGTGATAAAAACAAAAATAAGAATGAAGATGGTGGAAAATACTAATTCTGCCTGTCCAAACAGAAATCGGAAACATATCCTTCGGGGCTCTCTGCACCCTAACATTCAGAATGTGCCCAAACTCCGCAGCTAGTGCACCGATACCATAATTCTTTTTTTCCGATGTCGTCACAAATGACACATCGGATTCCGTCACTATCGATATCGTCACATTTATCGTCATCACACAATCCTGTTTCACTTTCCGAATTTGATGATTCGTCGGAAAACGCCTTTTTCACTTTGCGTTTGGACTTTTTCGGCTTCTGTTGGGTTTTCAATTGATTTTTGTTGCAGATTTTCTTACTTGGCGGTTGAATATTTTCATTTTCTGGTGATGAAGCAAAAACCTGCCGTTTTGATTTTTCTTTAGGGGTTTCATCATTTTTTTTGTTTGCTCTTTTTACTAATTGTTTGGTATTCTCATTTTCTTCTCGTTCTTGTCTTTTCTGTTGCTTTTCTTCAAAAACCGTACCCGACGGTTGTTCGTGAACTAGAGTGGCCACTAGAGACAGATGCCGGTATGAGACTCTTCTCAACGGTGGTTCTACTCCATGTTAGTGCTGCACTAGGTATGTCAGACTATAAGAAGCTTTAGGGCGCCACTACCTTTTAGACGTCTACGAAAGGACAAAAATAAATTTAAACAAAATGAAAACTAAAGTGAAAAAGATAGAAACACCTTGTAAAAATTAAAATATTAATTAAAAAAATTAGAAACTTAGTTTAGTCCGTACACGATCCTCTACAGCTCTTATAGCCGGGTAAATAAGAAATTAAAAAAAAAAGTTAAAACATTAATTTTATTCTTGCCAGGAGTTGGACAAAATGATCGGTATGTCTCCTGGACTTTTTATGGTACTTATCTTAAGAAAAATATCTTCTCCGGGAAGGGTGCAGAGAAGTGGACCTGGAGGTATCTTGAAGGTGTCTTTGAGGGTGTCTTAATAATCTCCTAGCAATTAATGGTATCCTAGCAGCTAATGGTATCCTTAGTTGTCCACCGTATACTAGCTGCTGTGCTTACCTCAGCGATTTAGATAAGAAAGATATAAAGACGATAAAAATGGAGGTCTTTCCTCGCTGAAAGTCGATAGCGAAAAGGGCTTTCGTAAGTGGCGTTGTAAAAATGGAAGCAGCCGTTGGCAGATGACGATTTTCTTATGGTTAGGGTTGAAGCTCGGGGTGGCTAATGAGACGACGAGCGGGAATTAGAGAAAGATTTGCGATATAAATTTGAAAGTCGAAACAGGTCGATACACATGTTACAATGTTTTCATTGGGGTTTCAGATAAAATTATTAAATGTTGTTTTTGTCTTGAATTCTTTTTCAAGTTCTTTGGCAATTCTGTCTCGGGGGAAATCATTGAAATAATATCAGAAATTGATAAAGTGTTGAGGCTTCTGTTTGTAGTTTCGTCATGCCATCTTGAGCATCTGGGTTGAGGCGAATCAAGAACGGCTTCTGGTGGGTGAGTCACATAAGTGGGGATTTTTATATCTGCGTTATCCTTAAGGTTATCTTGTACATCTACGCAAACTGGTGGCTGACAATCATTATCAAAGACGGTCAATAATTGTCAAAACCAATCAAAATTCATCAAAATAAGTCCAAAAGAATCAATAATTGTTAAAATTTTGAAAAATGGTCAAAAATTGTCAAAATTTTGAAAAAATGGCCAATAATTGCCAAATATGTCAACATTTTTGAAAAATTGTCAAAAATGGTCAGTAATTATCAAAGACGGTCAATAATTGTCAAAATTCGTCAAAAGCTGTAAAAATGGTCAATTATTGTTAAAATTTTTGAAAAATTGTCAAAAATTTTTAAATATGGTCAAAAATTTGAAAAAATCGTCAAAAACCGTCAAAATTTTGAAAAAATGGTTAATAATTGCGAAATATTTTCAAAAATTTGGAAAAATGGTCAATAATTGTCAAAAATGGTAAAATTTTTGAAAAATGGTAAAATTTTTCGAAAAATTGTCAAAATTTTTCGAAAAATTGTCAAAATTTTGAAAAAATGGTCAATAATTATAAAAAACTGTCAAAAATGGTCAATAATTATTAAAAATTGTCAACATTTTTGAAAAATGGGAAAATTATTTTCAAGTTTTCTAAACCACCGCTAGAGGGCGTAGTACACAATATTAACTCAAAAACATAATTTTTCTATAATAAATGTACCGTTATAGTACCACAAAATTTAAATATTCGTAATCATTAGACTAGTACGTTTTTCTCTATCTCGTAAAATAACTGGTAGGGGTGAGTGGGAAAGCTCACTCAATAAAACCGTTCTAACTTTTGTTCCGCTTTATGGATTTAGACAAACTTAGTATTATTTTAAAGGGAATTTAATGCCTAATAAAATATTATATCGTAGTATTTAAAAAAAATTCTTCGAAAGTGTCATGTAGGGACAAAATAATATCCCTGATATATCTGCTGCAAATGATCACAGCCGTTAAATTATATAAAATGTTTATAAATTTTCTGTTTAATAAGAAATATGTAAATATTTAAAATAATAATTGATCATTTAGTATCAAATGATGTTATTAATGCTGATGATTCGTAGTTAGTTACAGCGCATACCTAATTTGACGTAGATTTATCGGACATAAATTTATTTATCCTGATGATGAATTTAATGTGCCATTAAATCATAATTACCGTAACTGTACTGATCGTATACAACAGTAAAATAATTCGCTAAATCATGTACCTACTGTTTTATTTTTGTTTTTGCGATAAATGTTGAAAATTTACACTCTGGAATTCAAATCGTTGTGAAACACCTTTTAAAATTACCAGAAACGTTTTTGATGAACTGTTAACATTTTGTTGAAGCAAAAAAGAAAAAAAATGTGTGATGCTTTTTGGCATAAAATAAGAAATAAATTCAATAAATCATTAAACGTTAAAGAATGCATACGTAAAACCCACGAGGCCGACAAGTATCGAGAGTCAAGTACATCACGTATTTTTACTATATTTAATTATATAACATTCAATAGTAAATAATAATATGAACTTGACCAGTAATATATTGATATGGTTTTGATTGTTGATCTATATCAATTACATACCTTATTATAAATTAAATCTTATTTATTTTATTATTTTAGTCTTAATACTTATCTTTATTTATATCAATCTAGCTCAGTCGGAAATTATCGAAATATTTTTCTATGATTATTATGAGACTCTTTATTATATTATTTGAATATTATTTTTGTAATTTTATTTAAGCTATCTCAGGGAATTATATTTTTTGTCTGTGAGTTCAAAATCTTGTGAGGCCAACTCTGTCCTTAGACCCTCAAAGAGTTTCAACGTTGACAGCCTGTGTTGATTGTAAAATATATCTTGGAAACAAAAACAAACGCATTCAATTTCAAATAAATGTTCAGCAAATGAAACATTTGGTTTATTGTTAACTTTGCTTAACTGTTTAATTAACCTTTCAAAAATATTCAAAAAGTTAAAGTTCGTTCACTCTCTCATTCACAACAAATTTAAGATTATAGTTATCAGAGTCTATGGTTTCACATTTCTATGGTTTTAAAACGACAGAAAAGATGATTTATTTTATACGCGAACAAGTGACATTTGACAACGTTCTAGAATAATAAATGGAATCAATGATGGTCAATGCCTTTTTGATTCTTTTGAAAATTTTTGTCAGTAAGTATAATCTTATGTAATACTTTTTAAAATATGAACAATTTAAGTTTTAGACATCAATAAATTCAATTATAAATTATATAGATAAATGATACCTGATTGTCTTTCGTAATTAAAGTATTCATTTCTTTTCTTCTCTTGAAGGTCACACTGAATTTCAATGTTCGGTGGCCCAGTTAAGGCTTTGTAACTCCAAACTGAGAGTTCTTCGTAGACCAAACTGACTCAAATCTTCGAGTACTTTTACACAAAACTTACTCATAACCTAAATATAATTAATAATTTCTCCAGCAAATTTCGGTAGTTTGTCGATTTGGATAATCTTTTCCTATTCAGCAACGATCATTACACAAATTGCAACAAAATCCCTTTCTGTCCATGGACTCACCAATACAAAATTTATGTTCCTTTTGTGAAATATAAATTTCCCCACAGTACCATTAATTTAATGATTGTAGGTAATCCGTCATTTTATTATTTATCCCTAAAATATTATAATTATATGTTGGAAATTATTTATGTAACGCTTATATATGGAGAGAAGTTAATCATCGATATCGTTTGTATTCATTATGGATATATCACGATGGACTATATATAGTATATATATAGAGCCAAACTAAACATTGATGTAAAGATAATATGCGGTATGGTCACGCCAATGTTCTTTGTTATTTGTTTCAGATCAGAAATGTGTGATACGCGTTACATAACAATGGAAACAATTAATTTAAAAATACGGTTTTCTTACCATACTTTATGTACTTACACGTGTTTTATCGAAGATATTTGAAGACTATTTTGATAAAGCAGCTCATATCGTAGATATCAATATTTATTGATTAATTTATTGACTATTTTTCGAAAAAAACACCATTACCAGACTTGGAAGGAATGCCATTCAATGGTAGACAGACGGCTCAAAAGCAATGGAAGGAACTGGGATAGGAGTATATGGGCCAGGAACCAAACACTCTGAAAGCTTGGGAAAAACCCCAAGTATCTTTCAAGCGGAAATTCACGACAAAATTGATAAAGGATACAGAAGGCAAAGGATTATCATAATGTCGGATAGTCAGGCAGCCATTAAAGCAGTAGGTTCGTGTGTAGCCAGTTCCTAAATGGCGTGGGAATGCCTAAGCAAACTCAATGAACTAGGCGAGAACAATATAGTCTCCTTACTGTGGATTCCAAGGCACACTGGAATAGAAGGAAATGAAATAGCAGATGAAGTAGCAAAAAGGAGGACTGAAACACCCTTTTGGGGGCCGGAACTCTTTTGCCATATCAGCTCCAATGTAATATTGGAAGAAATAGGAAAAGCCGAAAAAATAGGGAAGATCTGATCATTGGAAAGATCTAATAGGACTTGGACAATCAAATATTCTTCTGGGTGAATGCATAAATCGAAGTAAAACTGCACTAACAGTTTCAACAGGTATCCCAACGGGACATTGTCGCCTGAATGGGCACCTGAAAAAGCTTAAAATAGTGGAGGAAGAAAAATGTAGATTCTGTGGCGTGGAACAAGAAACCTTCATCCACATACTTGCGAATTGAACAGCAATTCAGAATCCTGGGGCACAACACCTAGGGGATTACTGGATAGGAAAGAGTTAATGCCTGCAGATATCCTAAAATTCCTCCGGGAAATAGGACTAAAGGAGCTAGTAGTCTCCTCACGAACTAAGTAGAAGTATACATCTTTTAGGTCTCAGTCTCACCCTAATATGACAATTATGATTAGCAATGATCTAAGTTCAAAAAAAGAGATCGAGAGTGCACCATCGGATTTTGTTTATCTATTATAGATTCTAGGATAGCCTACAAAGACAACCATAATAGCTCACTCCGTACACTATGGTGAATTTTATTTTAATAATAAAATATTTTCTTATATATATTTTTACGTACATTTGGTGAAAATATTATGTATATCCTACCTTTATTGCGGACAAAAACGGATGAACTAACCTGGAACAAAAGAAAATTAATTATTAAAATGATATTTTCCGTTATATTGAATTGGTTTTTGGATATTTTTACATATTTCTTTATAAAAAGGTGAGCGGTCGTCGGACTGCCGACAGAAGCTTGCTTCTTATGCACAATAGGAAGACCATTTTTCGTGAATTTTTCACCATTTTTCAAAAATTTTGACAATTTTTGACCATTTAGTCAGTTTTTGACAAATTTTGACAATTATTGACCGTATTTGGCAATTATTGATCATTTTTTCAAAATTTTGACATTTTTTCCAAATTTTAATAATTATTGACCATTTTTGACAATTAGTGATCATTTTTGACAATTTTTCAAAAAATTTGACCATTTTAGACCATTTTTCCAAATTTTCACAATTATTGACCATTTTTGACAGGTTCTGACAATTATTGACCATTTTTGACAATTTTTCAAATATTTCAACCATTTTTCAAATATTTTGACAGTTTTTAATGATTATTGACCATTTCTGACAGTTTCTTATAATTATTGACCATTTTATCAAAATTTTGACAATTTTTGACAATTATTCGAAAAATTTGACCATTTTTCAAAAATTTTGATAATTACTGACCATTTTTCCAAATTTTTGACAATTTTTGAAAATATTTGGCAATTATTAACCATTTTTACAAAGTTTTGACAGTTTTTTACGATTTTTCCAAATTCTTGACAATTTTTCAAAAATTTTAACAATTATTGACAGTTTTTGACGAATTTTGACAATTATTGACCGTCTTTGATCTTTGACAATTATTGACCATTTTTGACAATTTTTCAAAATTTTTAACATATTTGGCAATTATTGACCATTTTTTCAAAATTCTGACAATTTTTGACCATTTTTCAAAATTTTAACCATTATTGATCCTTTTGGAAAATTTTTGACGAATTTTGATTTGTTTTAATAATTATTGACCGTCTTTGACAATTATTGACCATTTTTGACAATGTTTGAAAGTATTTGGCAATTATTAATCATTTTTTAAAAATTTTGACAGTTTTTGATCATTTTTCAAAAATTTTGACAATTTTTGAAAATATTTGGCAATTATTAACCATTTTTACAAAGTTTTGACAGTTTTTTACGATTTTTCCAAATTCTTGACAATTTTTCAAAAATTTTAACAATTATTGACAGTTTTTGACGAATTTTGACAATTATTGACCGTCTTTGATCTTTGACAATTATTGACCATTTTTGACAATTTTTCAAAAATTTTAACATATTTGGCAATTATTGACCATTTTTTCAAAATTCTGACAATTTTTGACCATTTTTCAAAATTTTAACCATTATTGATCCTTTTGGAAAATTTTTGACGAATTTTGATTTGTTTTAATAATTATTGACCGTCTTTGACAATTATTGACCATTTTTGACAATTTTTGAAAATATTTGGCAATTATTAATCATTTTTTAAAAATTTTGACAGTTTTTGACAATTTTTGATCATTTTTCCAAATATTTGACAATTTTTGACCATATTTAAAAATTTTTGACAATTTTTCAAAAATTTTAACATATTTGGCAATTATTGACAATTTTTTCAAAATTTTGAGAATTTTTGACCATTTTTGACAATTTTTCACAATTGTTCACTGGACATGGTTCGAGAGTAGGGTACCTCCACAAGATTGGAAAAAGATGATGTGGGGCATGTGTTTAGATGCGGAGATAATGTTGAGGGGGGAGGAGGAATGGATGTAGGTAAGTGGCGTAGTAGAGAGCATGGTTTGGGGGAGATAAGGACTCGATATAGCATAGAGGTAGGAGTGATAGATAGGGAGAAGACGACGGTGTGAGCGGAGAGTATGCGAGGGACCGCCGCCCGTCTCGAAGTATGCTAGGGTAGTGATTCCGAGGCGGGGGTAACGGCGAGTTTGTTGTGGGTTGGGTTGGTAGGCATCCCCTTGGAGATGAGTCCAACACTGTTTGGGTCCTGGACCCATTCGAACATGAGTTTCCCATCTCATAAAATTTTCGAAAAAACGCATTTTTAACATAAAAAGTCTTGTAAATACCACGAAGCTATGAATATTGAGCTGAATTTTGGGAGAGTATTCTCAAAAGACCAGTTTAAAGGGAAAATAATGTAAAACACTTGAGGGTTTCCTTTTTATGAATCATCAACGTAATACTCGCAATCAATGAAAATAATCGAACAAAACTCTTAAAAAATTATTCTCAACTCAAAAAATTGAATAGTTACAGCGTTGTATGTTACAAATGGATTCAGGATCAAATTTTACATAAAAGAATGATTTTTTTATACAATATTTCCAAGGATATAGTGGAAATCGAAAAATATGTCAAAAAAACAAATTTTATCTATAAACATACCAAAAAATTTTGGTACGGGGTCCTTTGGCATGACAATTAGACTGGTTGATTTTTATCTGATTAATTTCGAATTTTCCTCAAATTTTCGAAAAAATACAGTATTAACATGAAAAATATTAATTGAGCTGAATATTCTCTAATTAACTACTGTTTTGTGCATCACTATTAAATAAAATGAATAAATAACAAATTCCACAACATAAATATATTACTCGACCGGTTTCACAAATAACATTTTCATTGTACCGGATTAATATTATTTTAGAGACTATTTCTGTGAGAGATTGCATCATTATGAGATGAAGCGGAATTAGAGTTTTATTAAAACGGAGGCTGTAGCTGTTTCGCGAACAGATTAAAAGATTAAAACACTAGAAGACGTTGTCCATGAATAGTTAATTTTTACGAGGTGATTATTCATATTTATTAGCGACTTACTGTACGTGAAAATGGTCATTTGTTCTAAACTATATTTAACGAGATACAATTTAGGGTAAAAATGCTGCATTAATTTAAAAATTAATGGTCTATTAAACATGAGACCACACACAATATAAAATGAAATTGTGGCTTTTTTGAATTGCCGGTACTACTACCATCACTGCAACGATTTTAATAAATAAATTTCAATTTAAACAAGTCTGGCGAAAAAAAATGCACTTCACGGAAAATAATTGGTGCGCGAGTTATACAATTGGGGAAATAAGGGGTGCCAATTTTATTTTATTGAAGATTTCTTTTGTAGAAAAGTAACAAATAGAAATGTTAGTTGATTTTGTTCATTACTTTCTTCTTTTGAATCTGTTTCTTTGAGCGTTTAATAGAGATTTCCGAAGAAGTTTTAGATAGTCGGGGAAATAGGGGTAGTCTTTTTATCTGATCGTACTGCAAATATAGTTACAGAACATACATGTTTTATTATTTCGGTTTTAAACTGTCAGTGGTTGTCAAATTCATGACTTTGGAGGATGAAATACTCGGAGTATACAGTTTACCATTTGGTTCAGCAATGCTCTGTGGCTTAGTTTGAGCGAAAGCGCTAATCTCTTACCTGGACAAAAATAGTCTCACAGCTATACCAGACAGTTCTCAACTTTTCAATGACAGTTCTAGATGATTCCAGATGTATGTCTTCTTCTTTTTCTTTATGGACCTCTACATATCCTCGGTACGGGTCCGACGTAACATTGCTCTCTCTTTTCTAGTTTATTCGTCACGAATAATCTGACTGTTGGGTTCTGGTTGAAGCCAACATGGTGGATCAGGCTAACCTCTCGACATGAATCCTCCTTGCTGACAATTGGATGCGGTAGAGGTCGTTGATTTTCTTGAGAACGGTGTAGGGGCCTTCCCAGTTTCGTGGAAGTTTTTGGCACAAACCTTTTCAGCGCTTGGTATTGAAGAGCCATAAGGATTCACCTTTTCCAATTTTTCTTTCAAGATTTCTATGTACATAGGAGGTGTAGGTTCTTCCGTTTCTTCGCCAGGAGGAAGTCTTCCGGAAAGAAGATCATGGGGAAGTTTCATTTCTCTGCCAATGAGAATTTCTATAGGCTAGCGGATATAGAGAAACTAATGTGTCCCAGTCTTTTTGGTTTTCAGAGACGAAGATTGAAAGATCTTGGCAAATAATTCTATGATGTATTTCTACCATTCCATCGGACTGTGGGTGGAGAGGTCTTAGTGCGTGTTTTCCTAATGCCATAATTCGGATTCAAAATTTCTTCCTTGATCAAAATGCAATTCCAGCGGGACTTCGTGTCTCGCAATAGCGTTGGTTACAAAAGCCTCTGCTACTGTCGTCGCTTCTTGATTAGGAAGAGGTGCTATTTGGAAAAATAATCCATTACAACCATCAGGTATTTGTTTCCTCTTTCTGTCAAAAAACTTTTTCTATCATCACTTTCTGGCTTGATTGTGGTCATCTGTAGACTAACTTCTTCCACTGGGTTCTCCTTTTCTTCAAGCCTTTTATAGTGCCGCCATTGTCGTTCTAAGCAGGGTCGCCTGAAAAGGCACTTTGTAAAAAAATAGCGATAGAGATTTTCTACTCGCTTCGCTATAACTGTGTTCGGTTGTTAAGGAAGCTATAGTTGCCTTAATATCGGAACCTAGTTAGAGCGAAGCGAATAGAAAATCTCTATGACTATTTTCTTACAAAGAGCCACTCCTGGAGAGTATATCGGTATTGCTATGGAGATGTCCTTTTCCGTGTACTATTACAAAGTTATATTGCTCTAGTCTCTCTAACCACCTAGCAGCTTTTCCTTCAGGCTTCTTAAAATTCATTAACCACTGCAAAGCGCTATGGAAGTGTTGAAGAGCTTTGATATTAGCCACAAGTTCTTTTCTGGCGACGCAATAATTTTTCTCAGCCTTTCTCATGGTTTTACTAAAGTATGCAATCACTTTTTTATCGCCTTCTTGTTCTTATGATAGCACGGTGCCTATGCCGTCTTGGGTTGCATTAAAATCCAAAATAAATGTTCCTTTCTCCCGTAGGAAGGCTAAAATCGGTGCTGTGGTTAATCGTTTCTTCAACTCTACCAAAGCATTTTGACAATCCGGCTTCTAGTCAAATTCAATGTTGTTTTCAGTTAGTCGATGAAGAGGTTTAGCAGTTCGACCAAAGTCCTCGATAATATGAACCAAGTCCAAGAAAACTCCTTATTTTCTTTTTGTTCCTTGGTTTAGGAGAGTCTTCAACAGCTAAAATTTTCTCCGGATCGGTTTTAATTCCTTCTGCGGAAACGCCCCAGATAATATAGTTCAGCTTATTTTGAAAATAATTTTTGTAGTGTAGGAATTAGACGATTAAAATGAAGCTGTGAGTATTAATATTATTGAAGTACACGCACGTGACTATCAAACAAATACATGGAAAAACGCTTCAAAATTGTTATAATTCAATCGTAATTACTGTAGTTTTTACCGTAACACAATAACAGTTTTTATATCGAGTTGGTGTTGTTAATTTGTGCACTGATTTCCCCTAAAAATCCAGTCAAATATTGATAAGTGGTTAACATGAAGTTGAATAATTGTTAGCGGTTGAAAAAAGCGTCCATTTGTTTTAATACCAGAACAATAATTTAGTTATTCGTTGAATTTTTCATACCGTAAATACATGTGGCTTTGGAAATGTTTTTATGTACTATTTGAAATTTTTATAAATCGTCAGTGATTTATCGATGCAAGAAAAATGTACGTTTTTTTTTAATTCGAGTGGTTATACAAACTATACGGCAGGTACGAAAATTCTGATTAATCGAATTCGTACAATCCGATAAATATTCAGTGAAATTATAATTAACTTGCGAATAAAAATACAAATTCAGTCACAATCACGCAGGTGGCAGCATGTGTGTCAAATGTAACGTGCCGTTCTAGGTCATTTGTTCAAGCCATTATATTTAATTTGAGTTTATTGCATGGATTAAAAGTATCTAAGGGTACAACTTATATTTTACTCATTTTTTATATAGAAATGACCCCCAAACTGTCATATACCTTCCTATTCCGAATAGAGATAACTTGGTCCTCCTCAAGAAGGAACTACTACGATCAGATAAGCTCTATCAGGCTCTAGTACAGGTCGCAGACATAAAACACACATTGAACAATAAACATTCTATTGGACAACCAAGCGGCTAAAAAAGCACTTAGATTTTTCCAGGTAATGTGGAAATTGGAATCAAAATGCCAAAAAAGACTCTCCTCAATAGGAAGACTCAACAAAGTGTCTCTGGTCTGGATGCCTGGCCATTTAGGAAAGGTTGGCAACGAAAAATACCTGGACAGTGAAAATATAATCAAGTTGCAAATAAATATACAAATTCCTAATTCCTAATAGAGGTAACTGGGTCTTCTCCAAGAAGGAACTACTACGAGCAGATAAGCTCTCTCAGGCTCTGGTGCAGGTCGCAGACATAGAACACATATAGAACAATGAAAATTCTATTGGACAGCTAAGCGGGTTCAAAAGCACTTAGCTTTTTCCAGGTAATGTGGAAATTGGTACCAAACTGCCAAAAGACTCTCCTCAACTGGATGACTCAACAAAGTGTCTCTGGTCTGGATGCCTGGCCATTTAGGAATGGTTGGCAACGAAAAATACCTGGACAGTAAAAATATATTTGAGTTGCGAATAAAAATACAAATTCCTAGTTCCTAATAGGGATAACTGGGTCCTCCTCAAGATGAAACTACTACGAGCAGATAAGCTCACTCAGGCTCTGGTGCAGGTAGCAGACATAGCACACACTTAGAACAATAAAAATTCTATTGGACAGCTAAGTGGCTTCAAAAGCACTTAGCTATTATCAAGTAATATGGAAATTGGAATCAAAATGCCAAAAAAGACTCTCCTCAATAGGAAGACTCAACAAAGTGTCTCTGGCTTGGATGCCTGGCGATTTAGGAAAGGTTGGCAACGAAAAATACCTGGACAGAGAAAATATAATTAGGTTGCGAATAAAAATACAAATTCCTAATTCCAAAAAGAGATAACTGGGTCCTCCCCAAGAAGGAACTACTGCGATCTGATAAGCTCTATCAGGCTCTGGTGCAGGTTGCAGACATAAAACACACATTTAACAATAAACATTCTATTGGACAACCAAGCGTCTAAAAAAGCACTTAGCTTTTTCCAGGTAATGTGGAAATTGGAATCAAAATGCCAAAAAAGACTCTTCTCATTAGGAAGACTCAACAAAGCGTCTCTGGTCTGGATGCCTTGCCATTTAGGAAAGGTTGGCAACGAAAAGTACCTGGACAGTAAAAATATATCTAAGTTGCGAATAAAAATACAAATTCCTAATTCCTAATAGAGATAACTGGGTCCTCCCCAAGATGAAACTACTACGAGCAGATAAGCTCACTCAGGCTCTGGTGCAGATCGCAGACATAGAACACACATAGGACAATAAAAATTCTATTGAAGAGCCAAGCGACTTCAAAAGCACTTGGCTTTTTCCAGGTAATGTGGAAATTGGTACCAAATTGTCAAAAAAGACTCTCCTCAATAGGAAGACTCAACAAAGTGTCTCTGGCTTGGATGCCTGGCCATTTAGGAATGGTTGGCATCGAAAAATACCTGGACAGCTGAAAGAGTTTTAGGCTTCTGGCATTATTTACTGGGCTTTTATACAGCCTTAGAAGAAGTCTCCTAACAAGCGTTAGACTCTGGCAGGTATGATCTACGCTGACTTCAGAATCTTCTTATGGTAAGACTTTGACTGTCGCCTTTGTCTGGAAATTGCAGAAATAGCACTCACCAAACAAACTAAACGGTTTTTCTAAAAAGCTGATTTCGTTTGGTGAAATATGGAGACACAATAAACTCTTGCATATCGCAGTGGAGGGCACTAACCACTAACCTAACCTATATAAGTAAAAAAACTTCCAAGAATAATACATTTTTTTTTAGAGCGGTAGGGATAAACTTTGATACGTTCATTTAAACGGTAAAAATAGCCTCCGGGCAAAAGTTAATCAAAGAGATTCGGGAAAGGTTATTTTAAAATTAATTTAGTCGTGTTTATTTCGCCCTCGGTTTCTCTCTTGTTTTTCGAGGACAAATAGCTTGAGGATGCTGCAGGCTAGTCAACACATTTATCTGAATTACTTATTTCAGTTTCATCCTCCAAAACAAACATTCACAAGTACACAAACAAAAACTACCCTCTATGACTTAAGACAACTGTGCAACAATCATAAATTAATGTATCTATTGGTGAATAGTTCAAATTTCTTGAGTAGAGCTAAACATGTACAGTTCTTTTCAGAGTTTTTGAGCTCACGGTGCAATTGTCAAAGTTGGTCCGTTACTCTCATTTACCCTTCCGTTAAATTGTTATTTTCTTTCGTGGTCAAATAATCTAAAAAATTTGAAGTAGGCGAACGTTTGACAAATGTGGCTTGGTGCCAAAAAGGGCAAATGTCAAAATTTCACTATTTTGTAACTTTGTACTTTTAAAAATATTTTCGAAGTGTAGATGCACTAGTTATGGAATTAGCAGCACAACCACTCTTAGCTGAAAGTGCCAAAATGTACTTTGGTCCTTTCAGCTCCAAGCCATAGATATAATGACATGACAGTATATGTGTTGAACCAGTCAAGGACACTAATCATCAAATACGAATCACGAAAAGACATACATACTGGGAGTTCGTACGAAGACTAGTGAGATAGAGATAATATATAATTAAGTATATTGGACTCAATCTAGGTTAGGTTTGAAGACCTACATATTGTAATGGGGTTTATTATTTTTATTTATTAAATTGATTATTGAATTTGTGATTTTATTGTATTGTATAGTTGGGAGCCAATATTTATTTAAAAATAAAATAAATATGAAGTATTGACAGTTACAGTTAATGATCTTTTTATTTTTTTTATACAATTCCACCTATTAAAATTTTATTAAATTTAACTGATCTTTCTTTCTTAGTACAACCCTGTAACTTACTCTGATAAAGTACGAAACTACTTATCTCAGTCGGATTCGTTAGTTGTGTTTGGAGTCGACGCTCTACGCACTCTTATTAATTATCTCCAAAATAGCTGTTCAATAATAGACAAGTTGTTGAATTAAACGAAGAAATATCATATTTTTTTATTGAGAAACAAAATTTAACACAGTGGCAAATTATATATGATGTATTACCATCCCTTCCACACTTGAAGAATAGTAAAAATAATTGGTAAATTCAAGAAATCAGTTTGCAAGTGAGAAGTGTTTACGAAAAACAATGGTTATCATATAAGTACAAAATCAATGATGGAAATTGCTTATCGACCAACAAGGTAAGTGGAAATTAATTTTAGTAAAGTATTTGTTCATAAAGGAAAACTAGAAACTTGTTTAGTCTATAAGCAAAAGAAGAAAAAAATAGGTAGATGTTTACAATCTAATAATAATACATAAAAATATAAATACTACAGTAAATAATGAATATTTCAAATCTTCTTTAATTGCTTTTTTTAGTTTAAATGCATTTATTGTTTTTGTTTGTCTTTTTGATTATTTTTATTGCCTTTAAGTCTCTATCTAGAGATATTTTTTAAGCTATAGCAAATCTTTTTAGAATATTGTTGTTATTATTTAATAATTAACTTTATTTTTCTTTTATATTGTAGGAAGAAACAATTAGGTACCTTATTTTCTTTCCTTTTCACTTCAGGAAGAAAAATTTGTCGTCCATAAACAAATTGGTGAGATTTTTAAAAGAAACCTTGTTGATTTCTCAGCACGCGAAGAAATTTAAATTTACCACACTTTAAAACTTCAAAGTGTCCTCCTGTCAAAAGTCAAGGTACGTTGACTCCCTACTTTATCGACATTGGAAGTACTTTAGCCTAGAGTTTGTTGTGCAAGTGAAAAAACTAGAATGACTCGTCCTCCTCGAGTCACAGGTCACCATGTTAAATTTTTTAATAAAATTTGTGTCAAAACTGATATACGAGGATGGTCAAAAGTTATTTTGGTATTTTTGATTTTCTTACACACACCTTTTTTACACATATAATTATAATCCACATAAAACATAATATTAAATGTACAAATCTTACATCTTAAAACCTCTTCTAGACATAGAAATCACACTTTAAAAATTTCTCATTGTCAAAATGATTTCTTTTAAATTTTCGAAAATTAAAGCATTTTGGTTATTCAAAACCTTTTATAACATGTCCTTGCACCCTTTGGTTGCAGTTTATGTGTTTCTTTTTTATTTACAAGTGTAACTATAGTTTATTTTTTTAGGTTCACAACTGAAGTCTTGGTGGATAAGAATTTTCGATTCTAGTATTGAGGTAAGGACTTCTTAGACTTTGAATTGTTTCAGTAATTTATGAGAAGACTCCAAATAATGTGTTTCCACCCTTTTTTCTTACTATTCTCATCAATTAATATTTTTAAAAATTATGAAAAGATAGTTTTGACAATTGTACCTAGTATAAACTGTAAGTATTATCAGTTACTTTATAATAAATCATACATAGGTATTTTACTTTAATGCTTATAATCATCAATACTTTTTATCAAATTTAGTTGCTGCTAAGTTTTTTAATAGATTTAAACTTTATTTTGAATGCTGTTGTATTTTCAATCCGTTACAATATATGTATACATTAGTATATAGTGAATATTTCTATATATTATTTAGATTTGGAAGTGTTCTAGACTCCAATATAAGTTAGGTTCAGGTCTATTAGACCCTGCTGCGATTTGAAAGGATCTATTATGGTTCAATTCATAATTATTAACAAGCCTCTTCCAGGTCCAAGGGAAGCAATGAAACCTTGCCAAGTGGTAGTAATTAATAATTTGAGAAGATGTTCAGTAATAATGAGAAAGTAGTTAAAATTTAACACAATATATTTTTGGTATATAGTCAAATCTAGTGACAGGCATAAGTTTGTGGAAAATTATTTCCATTACACACTCATTGAATGTGCTCCTAATTTTGTAGTATTCATTTGTTTGTTTTTGTTAATACCAATTTAGAATAATTGATACATACATTACCATTATTCACTAACTGTGAAATTAACTTCCGTTTCGTTTTTATAGTTCCCACAAATTAATTTAGGAATTTAGTTATATATGTTCCCGACAAATCGTTTTATTTTATGTACCGTAAAATAGGACGACATTGAGCTTTGAGATGAAAACTACCGGGCTGTGAATATACAGATGTAATTTTTGGAGCTATACGAATATAATTTTGGACCAATCCAAGAATGTTTTTTATTTTATTTTCATAGATCAAAGAAAAAATTTTAAGGATAGAAGCAGTAAATCAACTGAAATATTGAAATGGCAGGAAGAAGGACAAAGAGAACAACACAAAAGAATGAAATTTTGACAAAATTAGAAGGGAATTAGAAGATAAATACAGAGTTGAATGAATGTAATTGAACAATACGTTGCTATAGTATGTACACTTTTGATCTGGGGAAATAAACATTTTAGAACGGTCGACGAAGGGTAGGAAAACCTCCAGCTCTTTATAAACGGAAATATTAAAATTCCTTTTTTTTTCTGGATGTAATAAATTTTTTAAAATGCTTTCTCTATTAGTTATAGTTTTTTGACTCATACACTCACGGACAAAATTATTGTATGTTTTATTTTAGGTCTTTATTTTTTTTCCCTTTTGTGATTTCGGTTGATAAATCAGTTACATTAGAGTCTTTTACGTTATTAATAATCAAATTAATTACATATTGAAGGTTTACAACAGATTCGTGGAGAAATTAGTGAAATGGCCTGTTTTTGATAATAACGTTTAATTATCGACACGATACATTAATTTAAGACAAAATAATAACAATTTAGTACTTAGTATTTCCTCCTCTAGCTCTAATGGAGGAATCTTCGATGGTTTCTTGTTGTATTCGATTCCATTCTTCCTGTGCAGCAATCCTTAATTCTGCAATTGAGTTAGGAGCTGGATTCCGTGCTCGAATATTTCTTTTTTGGATGTCCCATACATGTTCTATGGGATTTACGTCAAGACTATATGGTGGCCACTCTAGCTTCGCAATCCCGACATTCTCAATGTACTGGTTTACTGTTCTTGCGGCATATGGTATAACATGTTTTGCAAGGATGTTGCGTATGTACCAGTCAGCATTCATCCTTAAATCCACTTCAAAGAGCTCCGTGCGACTCTCCCAACTAATGCCAGCCCATAGCATAATGGAGCCATCACCAAAGCTAAGATTATGTGCAAGATTACATTCTGTACGCAACACGCCCGGAAACTGTTTTTTCGGTCTCGCTTACGACTCGTCCTGGAATTTTGTCTACTCGTCCAAAAAAAAAACAGTATTTTCCGGACTTGTTACGTAATTTACTAATACCCCTAGCAATATGGCTTCTGTAAGGATGTTTATGTTCTATTTGTATATACGTTAACTTTACTCCTGTGGGAATTAGTACGAATTGTTCGAATCGTTCGCATGCTTGTAACAATTTACCGCAACATTATATTGCGAAACAACAACAAAATTCATCGTTGAAGAATTATGGCAAGTAGTAGTAGTTTCGCATATCATAATATTTAATTAGATCATGTATTTTCGACATCAAAAATATACCTACTCTACGTCTGCCAGTCACTTTACAATATTTCACCGCAGCGGTAATAATAGAATTTTATATTCTCTACCGGTTGTAAATGATTATTTTTAGAACAATTGTGCTTTATTCATCGTAAAATATAAATAAGGTGAAATTATAGGTTTGGCAATAAATCGTGTTTTTTTTTCAATTTTTTGACAACAAAAATATTCATTACTCGACCGGTTTCACAAATTACAAAATTCCGTGGGCATCTTCATGGATTGGGTTGTATATCAAGTTGTCCCGTTAGGTCGCCGGGATTCAAAGTCAATATTTAAAAAATAAACCGGAGGAATTGAGGGAAGTATGTATTAAGCTCGATACTTTAGACCAAAGGTTCAAAAATAAAACTGTTTAGATGATACAGGGTCTTGAATATGATCTCTTTTTGATATTGGACTTATACGAGTATTTCTCACCCTTAAGCGAGACTTATTTGATCAGAGCTGCAAAACCGAGGCGAGATTTTGGAAAGTAGCAAAGTAGGTTGAAAAGCGTCCGCTAGATGGTGACATAAAACACTGACAGCTGACACGGAACTATAGAATGTTTTGAACTATTGACATCTGTCAACCCCTAGTGGCGATTTTAAAAACTAGTTGTAAAAGGTAGATTTGACAGTAAATGAGCCGGAACAAATCAAATTGTTGCTCTGTTTAATCTAAAATTTACATTTTTTTAAATAAAAGAAGCAGCAATCGTAAATTATTTATAATTGAAGACATTACTTGCCTCCTCAGGTGTATAAAATACGTAAAACGTGCGGAAGGATCTTTTAATAAATCTTCATCCCGGGTTCATTTATTTCGCAAAAACTCGAAAGTCCCAAAGTCCCGCGAATGAAATTTTCGAAAGTCGCCCAAGAAAAAGCATTTTAAAGTTTTATCTTATTCAATATGTAAAGTCATCAGTCATCGTTAGGGAGTTGTGTGCAAAGCATCTTTAAATAATGGCATTTATATGCCTTTGTTTCAACACGAGCTTCTCAAGCAGTGCTCTTAGTACAGTCAAAAAAGTTAATCGCATAATAATAGTTTTTGATAATTTGATACGAATCTGAAATACAGTTGACTGTAAGAGCAAATTGAAGGACTAAAACCAGACCAGTACGAAATGAAAAAAGGATAAAAGAGGGTCCAAAGTAAGTTAGAGTGATAGGCAATCTTGGGAGAAATAATTTTTTTGGGCGATAAAAATAAAAAAACTAACAGGTATGTTACATCGTTGTATTCCAAATAGAGTGACAAGCAATTTTCAACGAAAATATACAGGGGGTGCAATTTGAAAATATAAAGTGAGGGGTGGCTGCCAAAGGACTGTAAAGTGAAATAAAGTTTCTGATACGTCATTAGAAAGGAATTTTGATGCCATTACAGTATTGGATTATCTTTTAAATTAAGCCAGATGTTAAGGCGGGGGAAGTCGACATACAATTTGATCCAAGATGATTTCTGATATATCTTTATCATTTGCCAGAAATTCTTCTTTTGAGCAGTCAATACTTTTATATCCCATTATAATTAATGCTTGGATAACACACACATATCTAAATGTTGTCGTGTTTGTTTTGCCACCCTTAAACTAGGCGAGTATCCTTCAAGTCATTGAAATTTAAGGTAGGGCAGCATTTTCCTCATCATTGCTTTCATCCTCTTCTTCCCATTCCGACCTTCTTGACCCTTGAAGCGAGTATCCGCTTTGGGAAGAAGATGAAGAAGTAGATCTTTGTCATTTTCTGTGCTTTCTGTTCCTTTGCCTCTATTGCTTTCTTCTGAGCATTCTTTTTCTTTTCCTCTCTAGCCAATTTGCGTTTTTCTTTTTAGGGGTACTATACCTTTATGCTTGCGCATTCATGTTATTCTGGGAACACCGTACCTGCAGCTTTATAAGACATTTCCCTGTTTACAGCCTCAACAGCATCTAGCACACTCTGTTCTGGATTTTAAAAAAAAATGTATGCTCCGTATTCACCTTTAAATACATAAAAACGTTAAACGTCGTAAAAAATAGGATGCCTTCGATTTAGTGGGCTGGAATACTATAGGATGACTGGTTCTCTCGCATAAATAATAACTGTATTTCGTTAACAATTAATTGCATTAATTACATACAGATGTAACGATGAATATAGACAAACCTTTCAGTATGAAATAGTAATTATTAGTACTCTTTCCTTTGTGGTTTTCAAAGCACTATTCACTTAAATATAACTTTGCTTTGGGTTTGAATCACTTTAACTTTATAGAAAAATGCACTATTATGCAGGAAATAAAGGAATTAAATTAATTACTATGAAACTTGACCCATTTGGTCTGAAAATATCGGTTTTATACCGGTAAAGGAGTTGTAGGTTTTAGCTGGGAGACCAATCGGGTTAGAAACTCAACATCGACTGTTACTATCTGAGCTAACCTAGTAAAATAATGCATTTAGGCGCGAAGTGTGCGTTTGGTCACGCCTACTGCAACTGCCGAAGAATAATAGTAAATATAGCAGGGCGCCGGTCAGCCGCCAGGGAAAGAAAATTTTGAACTAAGGTAGAAGTATTTTGGAGGCAGTGGCGCGCCGGTAGGAATAACTGTACATGAATATACAAAGGAACTAAAATATAAATATACATATTTTTGAATGTGTGGTTGTTAACAAAACTTAAAATGTATCAGTAGTTATTTGCTTTACATACAAGTAACAAGTTAAGTCGATTTCTGATCAAATTCTTAAAGATAATTGCCATCTCTAAAACCAGTTATAAATTATGTTCCTTTTTATCTTTCTAGTCAGTAACCAGTCAAAATGAATTTTTAATAAACCAAACAGTGCAGGATTTGGTTTGTGAGCATTTAAGTGGCGCAATCAATATTTTGATCAAAGTTATTGTATATTAACTTTACTATAAGAAAAATAATTCTTGTTCGGTAGCTGCTCGCCTTTCTTATGTAATATTTTGTGTGTGGCTCGTTTATCTCCAGATGATTTTTCACCGAGAAATGCCGAAAATGAAAATAAATGGAGTCACTGTTTAATAAAATAAAAATAAGGAAGTGACGTCGGATTTGAATATAAGATCAAGGCAATTTGAACACCAGTAGCGTACCATTGAAGGATAACTTTTTGTTGGTGAAAGGATGCTCACTTGTAATCCTCTCTCTTAAATATTATAAAAACAGATTTCTTTTTAAAAGAAGTCTACTTATTTAAAGTCGTCGAGAAATCCAACGGAAAGTATACGGTTCATTGAGGGCGGTATATGAGAAATAGAGCAAATAGCCACGCGTGACTCTATTACCTCCACATTATATCACCATCCACTAGACATGTAATCTTATACGGTGGCCGACACCACACCGTTTCCCTGCTTTCAATTGCCCGGTACTGTATGAATTCCATAGGCGTAACAATAATAAATTTCACTATATTAGTAATCCAACATTAGATAGGAATGGGAAGTTGTAAAAAAAGCTTCGGAAATTAAGATCAATAAAAAGCCATCTCCATCCATCGTCAGCAGATCTTATATTAACTATTAATTCATATTCCCCGTTTTAGTCGTCTAATGCATTATTTATTATTTCCTGGAATATATATTGAACAAAATCTTGTCTAAACCCTCTCTAACTTCGCAAGAATATGCATAGAACAACACATAATTTTACAGACAAATTTTTTATCATACAAAACCAGATTTTCCATGTAAATGGCTACTATATTATGTAACCGATCCCCCTTTTTTTCGACATTTCCACAAAAAAATCTCTAGACCATTTCCAGTTTATGCCAGCATCCCATTACCTACACACCTGCGGTTCGGGAGTTTAAATCTTACCACACTAATCAGATATAACCGAATCGCTTGCCTTCTATGAAGTCTTTGTTCTATTTCAAAGCAGGATAATTTGAAACGAATCCCGACAAAATGAAAAAAGGTCTGAATATAATCAAAGTTTACGATTTCGGTAAATTATAATTGAGTGTCATTTCTTGTCAACGCATATTTTTCTGAAACATTCACCAGGGTTTTAAGAACTTTTTAATGGGATATTGATAAAGGACTTAGTTGCTGGTTTATATTCATATAAATTAATGTAATATAGGGAGTCTCAAAATCAAGATTTGAATTTGCCGCTGTTTGTTTGGTCACCTATTGGAAACCAAAAGTTTAAAACAGTTTGACAGCTGACAGTTCAGGGTTATTAAAGCTCAAAAGAGAAGGATTTCGTGCTCTGCTGACCATTTAGTTATAGTGGTTAGAGATTGATTGATTAGTTCGGCAACACCAGTCAGAGGCTTAGAGACCTCGGCACCTCAGCCTTTAAGCTTTTTGTGCTCTTGGTTATACTGTTCATGTGAAGAGACCAGTAGCCCTCATCAGGCTAAACAGTCTTTTCACTTGGAAAAATCCTCCTGTGGATACTCAAGTCCTAGGATTCTATATCTCCAAGGAGACAGTGCTTCACATTCGAAGATAATGTGAGAGGCTGTTTCCTCCTCTTCAATGCACAACCAACAGATAGGTTCCTCCCTCTATATGCCAATTTTATGTATGTGCTTCCTTCCGACATGTGGTGAGGTCTGCTCCACGCCTTGCAACAGCAGCTATCATGGAGTCAAAGGAGGTGTGATCGAACACTCCTTCTATATCAAGAAATGCTCCGAGAGCATTTCTTGATTTCCTATGGCAGCCTCAGTTTTCGACACCAGTTGGTGTAAGGCTGTTTCACAGAATTTACCCGATTGATAGGCATTTTGATTATAATGTAGTGGCCTTTCAATGAGAAAGTTTTCCCTAACATGCCTATCAATAAGTTTCTCCATTATCTTCAACATAAAAGAAAACAGAGTTATTGGCCGGAATGACTTTGCCTGGGAATAATCCTCATCTGGTTTGGGAATAAAGACGATTCGGACTCTTTTCCAAGCAGATGGAATGTATCCAGTTGCTAGTGATGCTCTGAAGAGTTCACAAAGTACTTGCGCTGGGATTATTCCATCTGGTCCAGGAGCTTTGTATGGCTCAACCGAGTTGATAGCCCAGTGGTTAGAGGTTAGAGACATACACGAAGAGGATAAGTACCTAGGAGTCATCCTTGACAGATTGTAATCTAATCTAACACCAATTAGGCACTGGATTATTCCGGTTGTAATCTTTATCTTCGAAAATGTTGTATGAAATCATAAGGTAGGTAAGTTGAAAACAGGATGGTTAAACTGTTAAAGTGATTTATTTCGAGAAGTTTGTTGAATTGACTTGTAATTATTTATAATAATTAAACTTGAAATTTGCTGTCCTCCACGCACACACTCTTTAGTTTATAAATTAATAAAGAATTCTAATTGAATAATTGAAAGAATGAAAAGATGTAAATTTTTACACGTACTGACCTTACAGCGGTCGATCACCCAATCCCCTCGGTTCGCGCCGTTAATGAGGTGTTTATAGAGCTATGGCGGGGAGATCGGCGGCTCGCCAATGTGTCGCTGTCAATTACAGAATTGGAGAAAGATTTGAGCAACAGAGGCGTGCCGAGCAGCGGCGTGTGTTCAAATGTAAAATTAGACACTATGGTCTGTAAAAAAGTGTCCAGATCTGTATACAGAGTTGGTGGTCCTTAAGTCTACCCTCCATATTTTTATGAGCTGAGGATCATAATTTACATAATAAATACTGCATAAAACCAGTTTAACTGATGAGAAGAATCTTCTAGTTGAATTTCTATTAAAAAAAACTAATTATTTTTTACACGATCATATAACTAAAAAATTTAACAGATCCTAATCCATGCGAAATAAACCGTTAAAAACCTAAAAAGTTCTTTCATCATGCAAAAGAATTCAGTCCCCATGGAATCATTATCCATTTAAATTAATAAATTCTAAATTTAATTAAACTCAAACACTACTTAAAATGCTAAAGATACAGCTTCATTTCCATACTAAAAGAAACAAAGAACCAAAAAAGTAACTTTTATACAAAAGCTAATCAAATTAGAATCAAACAATTGTCTAATTAAGTCTTCTCGAAAGTAAACCGACGAAGAAGAAAAAAATTAAATCAATTGGTGTATTGAGGTTGGACTATGACGGTTTTCGTATTCATGGAAAGAGGCTAGTTTAAATTGGAACGGCTTTAAAAAGCCACTTTTCATTCTTGAGAAGACTTATTTGTCGCTGTCAGATTTTTCATGAACAATGAGAAATTAAATATTTTAATTCTACCGGAAAGGTGAATCGAATACTAACTAGATAGTCTGTGAACTATTTACGGAGTTAAAACTAAGAAAATTGAATAAAGTGACATCTACTGAATATTGAACTAATGAAACATCGACTGTTCTTATTATGAAATATTGCGCCCAACCTTGGAGGCTCAGCTTTAAACTGTCCTTTTTGACACTAAGGTAACTTATATCAATGTCTCATAAAAGGTTGATTATATTTGATGAGGTGATAAGCGAGAGAACTCAAAACTCAAATAACGTCAAGCATTGTTGTTATGTATCTACCTCGAGTAGGAGTAGGAGTCTGCTCATTCGGTTACCTAGTTTACGCAGTTATAAACAATTGCTAAGCAACGACGTTATTCAGTGAATTATTATTATGTTCTGTGTAACTTTAATTCAATTAAATAATTCATTGGTATTTCGATCATTTGAATTCTAAATTGGCGCAGTCTCGGCAGAACTACTCAATACCCTAGTTACGCAAAAAGCTTCGTTTCAAGAAACTGTAAGCAGCCTCGTTTTCGTCGTAACCAAACAACAACATTCATGACCCTCGACGAATCTTCAGGCAGTTCTCTCGAACCAGTAAGACCCCATGGAAATGTAGGTAATCCAGGAATTTGAAGATTTACAAATATTACTCAAGAACCACTTAGCTCCTCAGCTATTGATAATTCCTTCATCGGCCGTAAGCAACATGAAGAAGAAGCCATTGCTGAGTATATGAAGGATCTCTCCTAAAATTAGCGGCACCATGCAAATACCCATGCATGAAGGTTTTTTGCCAAAAAGAGATCGACCCAAAGGAGGATTGAACCTCCAATAGGCAGTCTAGCTTGATGACATTATTTAGGCTACATTTCCATAGTTGTTGAGCAAATAATTTCTGTATGGCGACCTAAAACTACTAACGGTACGTTGGCCAGCCTCGACGCTCCTTAGCGCTTCGACGTTGTGAACATTTGATACGGACTGTCGCTACGTGTAATGGTGTAGGCAGAGTTTTCGAAGATCAAACTACTAGGTTAGGTTAGGTTAGGTTTGTGAGTGGGTCCATTGTGCCCTCTACTGTGACTTGCAAGAATCTATTGTAGCTCACACCTTTTTATATCTCACCAAACAAATTCAGCTTCTTAACAAAGTCGATTAGTAGTTTCTTTCAGGGCAAGAGAAATACTCTGACATATGTCAGAAACCTGATTCTAGTCGCGTCTAGGACAGTTCCGTCCAGCGGTTTAAGTCTTACCATATGATGACCCAGATGACAGTGCCCTGGTAAAAGGATTAGATAACTTAGGTCATGTCTGCTATAGTTTAACATTTGTGTGGAGACACTCTTCGAATCTTTTGAATTAACCAATCCAGAAGTCTAAAACTTTTCTTGCTGTCTAGTGTTTGTTTGAAAAAACTCAACGAGATGCCAATTGAAGGTTCTGATTCGGTAAAATCACCTTTTTTGGTTGCCTTCCATACCGGAACGGACAGGGAGCTAGACACTTTGTTAAGTCGTCCTATTGAGGAGAATCTATTTTGGTCTGGTTTAGCCCATTTATGTTTAAATTATAAATTCAATCAAATTAAAACAATAGCGACACAAAAACATGAACACTTTTAATACATTTATCACAAATCAACCCCATTAAACTTAAAATATTCCAAGAAATTTACATATCAATAATCGTTATTAAACGTGTTGTTTATGTGGCCAAATTAATCCCTTTATAACATACAACCCCTAACTGAACTATCCATTAACCCGGTAAAATTACCCCCATAGTTGAAATTGCTATTATAGTAACACGTATTATAATTTTTCGTTTCGACCTCGAAACGTATCGATATTTTTGGGTAATTTTTATCGACACCGTCATACTCTAACTGTATCGACTCACGTTTTAGCTTGTTTACCTTCTTCCGGCTTTTTCAATTCTGTCCTCGATCGGTTTTATTTATAGCCACCTTTCATCACAATTAATGTTCCTTTCACGGCGAATACAGAGCCGAAATGAATTATCTGGTTAGTCATCACTTAAGGGAGAGACGATATTCGATCTAATTCGAGTCAAGTTCCAATTTGTTTTATGACTTCGGAATCAGAAATCGATAGAGTTCCCTTCTCTGCGAAGTAACGGTTTGACCCACCGACTTTTTGGAGCATTATCCTTTCTTAAATATACAAGGGGCCGTTTAATATTCATTGATCCGATTCTTTTACTTTGCAATTCGCAATAAATTCGATTAAAGCAAATTATAACCTCTGTAATAAATCTGGATATTTTTTCGAAATTGGTACCACTAATTTTATTGACGTTTTATAGAATCGCCAACTAAAAAACAAATCCAATTAATTACTTCTGTCATCAATATTTTATAAACTCAATCAACGTTGGAAAACTGATTTAAAAAATTGCTCCAAAAGGATATTTTCTAAAATTAGTAATTCAGTGTGAACAAGGACTATTACTTTCTAACAACTCGAAGGACCATCTTATTAAAAGAACATTAATTTAAAGTAATAGTCCAGTTTGATAAGCAATTGCGTCTGCCGCCATTGTCCTAGGAGGGAAGCATGGAAATGAAAACTTCATAATCTGCCCTTTTCACTTCATTTACTGCATATAGACTGCGTCACAATTAAGAACTTACATCGTTCTTTCACTATTAGTTATACATATTAAATTTTACAAGGTTAAACTTGGACTTTGCTCACATTAGGTCGAAAGTCGAAAGAAAAGTCTCGCGCTAGCGTTCTGCGCGCACATCTAACCGTTAAGACTAAACTCATGCCGTGATTGGCGTAGATAATTCATGTGATCTAAGCGGAGAGGAACCGGTGGATATTTTGAAAATACACAGGTACGGCTTGGCGTCATATGAAAATTTGCTTTCAGAGAGTATTTTATAGAATCCGAACACAGTGATTAAAAAGACCACAAAATGTACAACAAAATTTCATCAAAAAAACTAAATTCTCTCAAACCAATAGTTTTAAAATTAATTTTTCAAAGAACTGATGCTTATTTTCATTAGAAATGAAAACAAAAAAAAACTAAATGAATTGCATTTCTTATATACCGAACGAAATGCAACGAAAAGACGAATCACTTTTAATTTATATCACCACTCGCCTCGACTTGGTTTAACGTAAAATGTCAAAATAATAGCTGTTTGTGGTGAGGTGCGTGTGAGACTTGATACATTTTAGAAACGAAACGAGAAATTTGTGATTGTCCGTTAAAGTAATGGTAGATAATAAATATAATTCAGTTTTATAGCTTTTCGGATATAAACCTTTTTATGTATCTCAAGTATACATAATAAATTTGTAAACATTTGGTATCCAATTAGTACAGGTTGGGAACTATCAAAATTGCTCAACAAGTGAATGTTAGTCAAAAAACTATTTGGAATGTTCTAAAAGAAAATTTATTGTATTCAACAAGTCCAGCATTACAAGCAATCCAAATTTTGCTACCACTGTTTTGTTTAAAGATGAAGCCAACTTCTCTAGATATAGCATTATGAATTTTCACCATAACCACACTCCTTTCGGTCAATGTTTGGATTGATATTATCGACGATTATTTATTATGACCATTTTTTCTTTCAGACCGTTGGATAGGTCGAGGATCTCCACACCCAAATGGTGGAGATATGGTGTAGGAGGGAATGTCTAAGGGTGAACCCTGCAAAAACTGCGCTCATTACCTTCACTAGAAATAGGAAGCTTGATTGACTAAAACTGCCAAGACTCTTCAACGTGCAGCTGTGACTTAGCCAGAAGGTCCAGTATCTGGGCATAATTCTGGATGCAAAACTAACCTGGAATTCACACCTACATGACAAAACCAATAAATGGAAAATGGCTCGAATGGCTGCCAAACATGGAGACTAAATCCACGGATAGTTACCTATGGAGCCTTAGTTTGCTGGTCTAAAACAGATCAGAGGAAAGCCGAACTGGAGCTATCAAAACTTCAGAGACTTGCCTGTCAGTGCATAACGGGTGCGATGTGAAAGAGGCCTGACTGCGGCAATGGAAGCCAGTCTCAATCTTCCGCCTCTTGCTCTGCATGTTGAGGCGTAAGCGAGAATAGCTGCATACAGGCTGGAATGCAATGGGAATTGGCACGAAGGAACCAACACCCACAGTCATTCCAGAGAAGTGATAACATGATGGCCACAATTAACGATAACCAACCTTACCATATCCAGCTAAACTGGGATGGGTTGGAAGTATGCAGTCAGGAAGGAACGTTGGTGTGGTACACAGACGAATCTAAAACTGACATAGGAACAGGAGGTGGAGTCCATGGTGCTAGACCCAGGTGCAATGTCCACGTATCGTTGGGAAAATTTGCATCTGTATTCCATAATAAATTATAGTAAATTCTCATTGATACGTAGTTAAAATGAATTTTTATTGGATGTTATAATTGGTAAAATCAAAGTGAAATTGCAGCTCCCCCTACGGCAAACACTCGATTGTGGTAAAATGCTTTCAATGTCTTCATCAGAAATAAAACTCGTATCATCTGTTTCAGGAAATACAAAAAATGTTCCGTTCCTTTTAGTAGCGGACCTTCTTACAAACTTTATAAATGGTTCGTTCTCATTAGAAATGTCTTTAACTTGCGCAACAAAGTACTTAATGGTTTTTTTTGTCGCTAACCTGACAAGCAACCAATCTCCTTTTTCTCTGCTTGTTACATCTCTTCAAACTTCTTCTAGTTCCATAATCTCTTCTACTGCTCTTTCTAGCATTCCCTCTAGCGTTTCATTGTCGCTGTCATGGATACTAAACGCCTCGTTGCTGTCTTCCCAAATTTCATCTTCAGCAGTTTTGTCTCTTTTAGCTGAAATCTTCACTTTTTTAGTTGTATTGTTTTCATTAATCTTGATCCTCCCCCGTTTCTTTTTCTCTTTTTTCTTTCTCTTGTTCTCCCAGTCTTTCTAATACTGCATCTCCTGTCACTACTTCAACACCAAACGCCACTCTTCTTTTCTTCTTCGCTGTTCCCGGGTCTGATTGAGACTGTTTGATTGTATCCAACAGTAATTGCTCAAATTTTTTTGTGTGTCCTCGGATATGCTTGGTCTATCTTCACTTAGAGTTTCACCAATACTATGGTCTTCGTTTTCTACTATTGGCAAATTATATGGAAGTGGTTAGTTAGTATACCCACTTGAAGTCGACGGTAGGTCTATTACCATTTAAGCAAGGAATCTATTTTCAGGTGGATGATCAGTTGTTTCTTCAATCTTCAACCCTTCTGCTTCTTCCCACTTCTTCCAAATTTCATGGTGAAACTGTTCTTTGTGGATAACTTCATCGTTAAATGGTACTACCCCTGCTTTTGTAAATCCATAACACAAACAGCTACTTAATTAAAAATAGAGTAAATGAAAATCAAAAATTGTTGCAGCGTATGGCGCGAATCTCCATCACCGAGAAATAAGCATTTTAGCGAACTCATACGAATTTGCGGTGTCGTCGGTCTGCGAAAACAGAGGCATGCTTCCTGGTTTTTGGGGGTTGAGTTCCTCTGTGCTCGATAATAAATTTCTAGTTTAGAGTTCGTATCCAAACATAGAATAGCGTTCTTAAATCTTGTTAACTGTTCTAATTACACGGCAGCCTAGAATAGTTAAATTATATTTTAAAAGGGCATGATTAACCGACAAAGGCGGCCAATTAAAGTTTATTCAGTTTGTTATCGTAAGTTTAGAGGTAATGTCTCAGTGGAGTACACAATTATACCGGTAAATCACCAAGTTGTTAGGCAATTTTCTGGAATCGGTGAACAGAGCAACTGTAATGAGAAAAATAATAGGGTCGTACGACAATGAGTGATTCTTACGATATCTTAACTTTTCTGCTCTTCAATCTGGACGGAATTCTAATAAAAAGTCAAACAATGCCAACAAAACAATGAACTCATAAAAATAAAATAAAAATATTTTAATCGTCTTCTAATACTTCCTAACTCGTCAGGATACAATAAACATCAGCATAAACATAATATGCAAGAAAGGCATCATGGCGGATGTCAGTATACGATACACGGAATGAGAAAGGCCAGAACGCCCAGAAGGCCCAATGCAGCGCTACTATCGCTATCTGTCTCTACCTTTTATGCTCGTATGTATCAGACAAAGAACTGGAGCGCTATTCTTGACCGTTCGTACCTGTCAAGGTCGTGCGCATCTCATAATTTTTCGAATGCCATTCACATTTGGTATTACTGACCATTCGCTAGACCAGCGATCATGATGATAACACAGAACTACTACATAATCTGGAAATTGCGATGTTCGTAAATTGACCATTCGTAACCATGCACATGCGTACAATTGCGAAGAATGTCAGGAATAGCGACCCTGATGTCTCAGGGTAGTTTCTGGTATAAATTTCTGTCAGAAATAATATAAATACACACCTGTGAGCACCAGCATGAGCGGCGAGAGTTCTTGGCGGCGTTTCATTGAATTATCCAATAAATTGAATCAGGTGTCATCAATAAGCTTACTTAATGAAACCATCGCACGCCTCTGTAACATCTCTAACGTGGTAATGGTCTATATTTTAGAGGTCTTGGTATGTTTTTTACGTTTCTCCCATCAGGATCCTGGTACGAGATGTCACTCCGATTTTCGGTCTTTTTTCGGTATACATCGCCGTCTCATTTCCGCCAATTTTAAACACGCAACAAACTGTATCTTTTCAAAAGTTTCGGTTTCGTTACGGCCACACATAATTTTTCGTGCTTTTACTGCCGACGCGGCTGAAAGAACATTTTTCGTGCCTGCTCACGATAATTTCGCCCTTTTTTTTTCTACCAACGGAGCAGCTCGAAAGTTTGATGAAGTTTCCGGAATATTTTATATTTTGAGGGCGTGTTTTATTAATAGTTTACGGTTCGGAGAGATAAAAACGTTTAATCTTGATGATAAGTACTACAACACAAAGATTTGGCTCGACACACCAGTGAGTTATGTAAATTATTTTTTTTTTAATATTTCACTCGTAATTGCACAAAAGCTTTTGCTAAGCTGGTTGCTTCTTCTTCGCGACTTTATGTCCATATGATGTAATAAATACCAAATAAAGAAACATAGAGAACATCACCCTGTATAACAAATTTCATTTAATTTAGAATAAAGCAGACGCTGATATGCAAAAAAAATAAAGGTCAGAAAAACAGTTTAACAGATTGAAAAAAAAACATTACACGGGAAGCGAGTTGCTAAATAACAATTTCGCTGAGTCGGAAGAAACCCACGCGCTAGGAAAAAAATACCTCCCCTTTGAGGAAAACCCAGTTTGGAGAATTTGGTGAGTTAATTTAAAATTGTACTAACTGTGTACCTGGAATTTTTTGTAGTTTGGTTAGACTATTACTATTGCCATCTCGCATAAACCCTATAACCCTCCATAACATAAAGACCTCTCAATATCGACAACAGCTGATAGCCGCGGAGGCCGAATCCAACCTTTCGGACATTTATTTCAGGAGTCGACAATTCCTGATTCCCACGTACTCGTAGGTGGTGACAGCCAGCTAAGCTGGCTTCTCGTTCCTTTTAGGGACTCAAGACGTAGGTTTTGTTTTCAGGTAGAGAACTTCAAAACAAATACTACAACCGGTATTGCAGGTTGCAGGAGTTACAGTGATCTCGGAGACACTGGTGCCGTGTTACACTAATTTAACTCTATCCAAAAGTTCTTCCTAACGGAGCTAGCGCCTCTATGGTAAGGTGCAATGTAACATTATCAATCGAACATTTACGGCTCTCCACCAACGCGCAAAAGAAACCGGCTAATTAGTATCTAAAAATACTGAAACTGGTGGGAACCCGGATGTAACAGAGGTGTACGAAAATGATATTTTTGAGGAAATAGAACATAATCTGTAGTTTAGTACTAGAAGACTCGCGTCTATGTATCCTGCAATTTCTAATTTCTCCACGTGGAATATTATTCATAAAAAACATCTATTTGTTTCACTTTCGAAAAGTTCATGCGATGCTAGATGGTGATTTCCCTGCTCGAGTAGTTTTAGCAAACTGGTTACTGGAAAAAAGAACCAAAATCCCTGTTTTTTCTCGAAACGGAATTTTCAATTTACATTGGCCATAAAAGAGACGAAGCACCAGCAGAGATTTAGCATAAATGACTGGATAGGTGTAATCGGCAACCGAGATGTACATCCAAGTGCAGGAAATGCTGGTTCAGGACCAATGAATGCAGTCTCAGACCCTAGCTTTGTTAGGGTGTCTGCCTTTTCATTGCAACAGGGTAGGATTACTTCAACTTTTTACTAAATATTTTACCTGATTCAAACGCCGTCGTTCCTCTTAAATTTGTGGTTCATGCAGGATGGTTGTCCTGGGCATTTTAGTCGAGTAGTTCGTCAATAACTTGGCTCTACGTATGGAAACCGATGGATTGGGCAAGGTGGGCCTGCAAGATCGCCCGATTTCAATCCATGAGATTTTTGTAGATCGTATACTCACTCAATCGATTTATTGTTAGTATTTAATAAATTAATAAGTGGAAAAAGCTGAGCGGTCGTCGGACCGCCGACAGAAGCTGCTTATGCACAGTAGAATGACCATTTTTGACCATTTTTCGTAAATTTTTGACCGTTTTTCAAAAAATTTGACAATTATTGACCATTTTTTCAAAATTTTTCACTCTTTTTTTAAATTTTAACAATTATTGACCATTTTTGACAATTATTGATCATTTTTGACAATTTTTCAAAAATTTTAACCATTTTAGACCATTTTTTCAAATTTTAACAATTATTGACAATTTTTGAGCATTTTTGACAGGTTCTGACAATTAGACCATTTTTTCAATTTTCAACAATTATTGACCATTTTTGACATTTTTTAAAAATTATTGACAATTTTTTCAAAATTTTAACAATTATTGACCATTTTTGACAGTCTTTTATAATGATTGACCATTTTTTCGAAATTTTGACAGTTTTTGACAATTATTGACCATTTTTCCAAATTTTTGAAAATATTTGGCAATTATTAACCATTTTATCAAAATTTTGACAGTTTTTATGTCGTGCCGTCGGACCGCCGACAGAAGCGCCGACAGAAGCTTCTTATGCACAATAGAATGACCATTTTTCGTAAATTTTTGACCATTTCTCAAAAATGTTGACAATTTTTGACAATTATTGACCATTTTTGACATTTTTTATAATTATTGACAATTTTTTCAAAATTTTAACAATTTTTTGATCATTTTTCAAAATTTTAACAATTATTGACTCTTTTTGACCATTTTTTAAAATATTTTACAATTTTTGAAAATTTTTGACAATTCTTAACCATTTTTGACAATTTTTGACAGATTATGACAATTATTGACCATTTTTGATAATTTTTCAAAAATTTTGACCATTTTTAACAATTATTGACCATTTTTGACAGTCTTTTATAATTATTGACCATTTTTTCAAAATTTTTACAATTTTTGAAAATATTTGGCAATTATTAACCATTTCATCAAAATTTTGACAGTTTTTATGTCGTGCAATAAGAAGCAAGCTTCAATTTAAATTTCAATGGATTAGTGGATTATTCAGAAATCTGGCAACACTGTTGCGTGACGAACGCTTTTTCGTAACATTACACGTTTCCCGAGTTAACTAGCCTTCCCAGAAGTCCTATATCGTGCAATAAGAAGCAAGCTTCAAAAACTACTAGCGTATTTGTCGCTTAAAAAGTTGCAGGTAACATTTTCCACTGTCAAAGTGACAGTTGCACAAATTTTCTCATCCTGCGCTATCATACTTTTAATAAAATGAAATTACAGTTCCAAAAAACTGAATATTTCCAGGAAGAATCTTCTTATTTAAAATTTTTTTAAAACTGTTCAAAGTCAAACGATTCGAAATGGGAGTCAAAGCAATAATTCCCGATTATCAACTTTTACCTAGATATTCAGTGTTTAGCAAAAAACCGAATTAAAACTGTGGTGAATCTGCGGCATTTCCGCAATTCAAAGAAAAGTATGTATTGAAAATCAATGGATGATGAATTTCAGCGCCCCTTTTCGAAGTTCGGAAAATTCCTAAATGCTTGGATATTAAAATATCCACTCGGTGTGATGTTAAATCATCCTTTGTGGTGAAAGCGTTGTTAAATGAGAAACAGATATTCGAAAAATGTTTTACACGGTTATAGTTACCGTATTTATCTTACAAAATATTCCCACAAAAATAAGAAATTGATATTTTACGTTTTAGTGAAAATAAACGATTTCTCGAACACACCGTATATGATTTCATATTAAATAAGAGATGCAATTTTAGTTCAAGTGGAAATTGAGTACTATTAAAATTTAATTTAAAAAGTTTATAGTTTGAAATTAAATTAGTCTATCCTTTTTTATCAAATTATTCACTACACTACACATTAATGCAAAGTTTTAAATGGTGGCACTCTCTCTATATAACTTCAGAAAGAATATTAATAAAAATCGATGATGGAGTTTAACGAGAGAATTATTTCAGGAAAATAATTTTTTTCTACAGTCGCGCGTAAAATGACCAAATTACTATATTGAAATGAAATCGTAAAGTCGACAAATGCCGAGGATTGTTACTTTACGCTCTAGCGCAAAAAAGGAATCTTTTTCGCTCGCTTATTCAATCAACGCCCCAAGAATTAAATCAATTGGTGAATAATTAACAATTTATCAGATTAGATAAAATTATATGAAAATTGTCAAAAACTTTTGAAAAATGTTCGAACGTTTTCAAAAATTGTCAAAAATGGTCAATTGTCAAAAATTTTAAATTTTTTTGGAAAAATGGTCAATAATTGTTAAAAACTATCAAAAATGGTCAAACATTGTCAAAAATGGACAATTATTGTCAAAATTGGTCAATAATTGTTAAAATTTTGAAAAATGGTCGATAATTGTCAAAAACTATCAAAAATGGTCAAAAATTGTCAAACACTGTCAAAAATGGACAATTATTGTCTAAATTGGTCGATATTTGTCAAAAACTATCAAAAATGGTAAAATTTGCCAAAAATGGACAATTATTGTTAAAAATTGTCAAAATATTGAAAAATAGTTGATAATTGTCAAAAATTGTTAGTTTTTGAAATATGGTCAAAAATGGTCAAGAATTGTCAAAAATAGTCGAAAATTTGGAAAAATGGTTCATAATTGTCAATAATTATCAAAAATGGTCAATAATTTTGAAAAATGGTCTAAAATTTGGAAAAATTGTCAAAAATGGTCAAAAACTATCAAAAATGGTTAAAAATTGTCAATTATTGTTAAAAACTGTTAAAAATGAACAATTATTGTCAAAAACTGTCAAAAATGGTTCAAAATTGTCGTCATTTTGTAAAATGGTCAAAAATTTGGAAAAATGGTCACTTATTTCAAAAACAGTCAAAATGGTCAATAATTGTCAAAAATGGTCAATAATTGTCAAAAATGGTCAATAATTGTTAAAATTTTGAAAAATGGTCAATAATCGTCAAAAGTTGTCAAAATTTTGAAAAATAGTCAATAAATAATACGGGCCGTTTCCGAAAATCGATTTAAACACGTAATTTATAAAATCGATTTACTAAAAATCGATAATTATTACTATAAAAATCGATTCTTTTTTAACATCCCTAGTCAGTAGATTTTATAGAATTAATTTCTAACAATTTTATTTTTCAGTTAACTAAAGTTTCCATTTAAATCTAATAAAAATTGTGTAGGTGAGACGAGTATGAAATTAAATTATGAAATAAAAAAACTAATAGAAAACTCTCCCAAAGCAATCTAAACTAAAAAGAATAAAAACATTTTAAATGATGCTTTCAACATTTCTAAACAAATCGTCAATTACAAATACTAAATTAAAAATCCAGAACAATTTATATCATACACCGCAGGCTACTCTTCACCTTAAAGGGAATTTTTTGTCAATTGCTTCAGTCAAAAGAGTTTATATCTAGTTGCGGGACTTCCTATCGCTGCTCAACAAAAATATTTGTAATGAAAAATCGTTTTCTGAGCTTCATAAGCTATTGCCTCAAAGAGGACCTTTCAGTTAATCCAAAAAGAACAGAACTAGTTGCTTTACGAATAGAAGGTTCTCCCACAAGGTAGAGGACTCATGTTCGGAGAAAAACCAGAAGTAACCAAATAAGTTAAATATCTGGGAGTGTCCCTGAATTGGAAAGCACACCTGGAAAAAAATTACTACCAGGGCGACTAAGCTTTTCTGGCAATGCAGAAGAGTTATGAGCAAAACCTGGGGAATGCGACCTGAGGAGGTTCACTGGCTTTACACAACTGTGATAAGGTTAACGATCACCTATGGAACAATAGTCTGGTGGAGGAGGACCAAGAGTTCCAACGTTGACAGCCTGTGTTGATTGTAAAATATATCATAGAAACAAAAACAAACACATTCAGTTTCAAATAAATGCTCAACAAATGAAACGTTTGGTTTATTGTTTAACTTTAACTGATCAGTTCATATAAAAGCTCAACAGATACATTTTGCTTAACTGCTTAATTAACTTTTCAAAAATCATTAATACTATTTATTTTCTTATCTAAAATTCATTCACTCTCTCATTCACAACAAAATTAAGATTATACTTATCAGAGTTTTAATAAATGGATGAATTTTTTTTTAAAAACGACAGAAGAGATGGTTGATTTTATACGCGAAGAAGTGACACTTGACACGTTCTAGAATGATAAATGGAATCGATAATGTTCAACACGAGAGCTTATTTTTCCGACCGGCACCCCCCACTTTTTAGAATTTCTGTCTTGGTTAAAACAGATCATTGATTAATTTATCGAGAAGGACAAGGAAAATCATTGAAGAAGCAATTTTTTTAACACTTAGCTCTTCAATGATTTTCCTTGTCCTTCTCGATAAATTAACCAATGGATCAGTAACACTAAGAAAAAATAAGGTTATGACTTTTAAGAAATTGACAGAAATTCTAAAAAGTGGGGGGTGTCGGTCGGGAAAATAAGCTCTCGTATGGTCAATGTCTGTTTGATTGTTTTGAAAATTTTTGTCAGTAAGTATAATCTTATGTGATACTTTAAAAATATGAACAATTCAAATTTTAGACATCAATAAATTCAACATTAATAATAATAATAAATTTATTGCTTCTGAACACATACATGTTATAGCAAGGGTTTGGATGTTTTTATCCGTGAGTATACATAGTAACTTAAACATAAAAATAAAAAACAATAAATAATGGAGGAATTAATCAAATTATCAAAGTACATTCCAATATAATAAAAAATAAATAAATACAAAACTCAGTATCTCAAATTATAACAAATTATTTTATTAAATTATATAGATAAATGATACCTGATTGTCTTTCGTAATTAAAGTATGCATTTATTTTCTTCTCTTGAAGGTCACACTAAAATTCAATGTTCGGTGGTCCTGGACCAAAACTCTGGGCCACTTGGAATGTTTTGTCTGTTCTGGTTAAACGATTTCAATATTTTTCTGCTTCTCACTTGTGATTTATTGATGATATGCCTCGGATATGGGTTTCAACTTTTTACCAGTGTTCACTACTGGTATATTATATGGCTTATACCAGTGTTCACTTAGCAACAAAAACTTTATGGTAAGTATTACCTTTCACTTGTTTATTTATTGTTATAATCACTTTACATTAGTATATTAGTTAACTTTGTATTTACAACTTTTTATTTCTTTAGTTTCTCACTTAGAAAAATCTCTTCCTTCTTTCTGAAATTTCCAACCGGTTGTTGATTTTTTCCTTTGTTTTTTCAACAAACTCTCTTAGATCTGGTGACTGGACACTGCACCCTGAGGAAACATCTTCACAAAATGGGCAAAGTTAGTTCAGAAAATGTGAACTTGATGATGAAACACCTACTCACATACTCTGCTACAAGAACTTAGAGGGAAGCACTTTGGAGAGGAGTTAATACAACCATCACAACTACTGAAAATTCCTCCAGTCAAACTAGTGGACTTTATAGAAGACACAAAGCATCTGGAATGGAAGTAGATAACATGGGAAGTGATACAAAGATTCAGTTCAAGTGCCTGGGCTGTTGAGCACAACCCAAAAGAATGAATGAATGAAGCTATTACCGAATGAAAAGTATTTGAACCAACAAACATGGAATACAACGGAGGAGGTCTTTCAATATTTCACTCTGAATAACACTAGACAAAACTAAAATACAATAACATCATAATATTATGTAAAACTATGCAAGCAGATCAAAGCTTATTTAAAAAAGGTTAACTTCTCCTGAACAGTTGAAACGAAATTGATTTCTGTCATTTTTAAATAACATTAACTGTAGTCGATCGAGTGCTGCCAAAGCAGAAAAATCCCCAGAAAGAAAGAAACGAACGAACGAACGAACGAAAGTTCCGTAGACATTGCAATAAGAAGTGTAAAATCTATTTGAATATTTTAATAGTGAATTACGTCTGCGAAAAATATCCTTTTGCGGAAGTTGAATAGTTGGATTATGCAGGAAATGGATATTGCCGAGTACATTGCTGTGTCAACGTCTCAATCGGTAAAGGATGCTGATCATAGTCCAATCTCTACGTATATAGACTTTTCTGATATAGATATGAGGTTTTTAGATCATTTCCAACGCGCGAAATGTCTAGACAAAGAACGGAATACATCCGACTTTCGAACGGAAGAGAGACGGAACGAGAAATGCACTTATGTGTAATAGACACCTACCTTACCGACTAAATCCCATCTTATGGCCAATCTGATCGATGTAGGGATTTAATAAAGAGACCCGGTTTGCAATAAAGACTTTTTTTGGTAGATACTTTGGAATACTCGAAAGATATATCGGAGATTATTAGGGTCTGGCAAAGTTAAATGTAGTAATGTAGGTGCAGCACCATTACAGAGTTATTTATTTAACTCGTTATGGTCACAAAAATTACTTTCGGACCAATTAAACAATGAATTCAGTGGGAATTTTCTAGGACAAAAATAATCAAAAGTTAATTCTTAGCTCCAAGAAATTGAATTTCTTGGTTTCCATCCAACAAAGTCTCTAACGTTGTTGAACAGAGGCTGCAGTTCAGAAGTCCTCCACCTCATTACATTCACAGGTTAATAATAGTATATTGTGCCACTAGGGCAGAAAATGAGCTTTAGCAGCCCGAGACTATTAGATGCACGAGCGAGCGTAGCGAAGCGAGGGCAGTTGATAGTTAAAAAGGCTGCTAAAGCGTTTCCTGCACGTGTGATACAAAATGGTGGCGTTAAGAATTTTCCGCCCTATTTTTGGTGTTCATAGGATCGGTTTTCCGGTAAGGTAGGCGAAAAAATCTGTTTGGTCCCACCTGTAGTAGTTTAATTTTGTTAGCACAACTCCTTCGCCTAGTTGGTACAACTCCTTCCAAGTCTTCCAGTTTCTGTTGTGTCCCGTTGGTGTTTCTAGGAGGAAGACTATGGATACAAAGGTTTTTTTGACTTAAGTCTGGAAAGTGGAGGTTCTTCCACCTTTTGCATGCTGTATCGAAGGCTATGGGTTTTTTGAACCGTTCAATGTTTTCCGTTGAAGAGCTGAGTCCTGCTGCTCAATGAAGGTTTCAAGTAACAATAGGCTTTGCAGTTGTATGTAAAACGATAGGTTTTAAACAACATTTAACAGTCCAGGTTCTAAATGAATCTAGTAATATATTCGACCGATCACATATGAAATTTTTATAAAAAATCAAGCTGATTTCACTCACGTACATCTAAAATCTCTTTCAAGCTAACTAAACGAATAGTCAATATTTACCGACATAACAATCGGAATGACAAATAACCTTCGTTATTCTCCAATTTACATATAACGATCAATTTGTTTCAGAAATCCATTTTTCCGCTTTTGATTGAAAGCGACTAAATTTGGATACACAAAGTAAAACGAATGAAATTGGAACCGCGGAAACAGAAAAATAAGTGACGAAAACACTTTCATTTCTTTTGTTTATTGTTTTGTTTTGTTTTCTAAAAGCTATAACTTTTCAAACCCGAAAGATGACATGTGAATTGCGATATTTTCCGTTTTATTTCGTCTTTCCATTACAGAAAAAAACGATTTTTCAAAAGAAACGCCGTTATTTCAACAGACCATTACGTTGATTTTTATATTTTAAATTTGGAAGTTAATTTGTCACACTAAATGAACTCGCAATACTGGCCATGTATCTTGTTTGAAAGCAACATCTGATTTCATCATTCAGCAGTGTTGCGTTCATGTGTGTATGTTCTTTTAGGGTGAACGTTCACGAAGTACCAAAATATTCTATTGTCCCCCTTTCTCCTACACAGTTCCCGAGGAAAGCGTCAGTGACCAGTGATGAGCAAAGCAAAAACCAAGACAGTCTTGGTAACGGTCTCGGTCTTGCTTGTCTGGTCTTGGTCTTGCTCAAATACTTGTAGTCTTGGTCTTGGTCTTGCATATTCAGTCTTGGTCCCGGAATCTCGGTCTTGGTCTCGGAATCTTGGTCTTGGTCTTGCTCAAATACTTGTAATCCTGGCCTTGCGTACTCAGTCTTGGTCTTGCTCAAATAGTTTGTTACTGACTACTTACGTCTTTTGATAGGTATAAATTATAAATGATCAACAATTCATATCTAGAAATCTAGAAAGTTGTAATTTTTACTTCAGTCTTGGTCTTGCATTCTCGGACTTGATTTTGGTCTTGTTCTTGTTCATTCAGTCTTGGTCTTGCTTTTGCAAAATCGCAAGACCAAGACATATTTTGCTCATCACTATCAGTGACCAGCACTTCCTCAAATCCTATTCTTTAAGGCTTTCGGTCAGTCGAGGCAAGTATTCCTCTTTTTTCCAGTAGTATTCCTCGTCTATCCAATAATTCTGGAGTGCTCATTCAGTGTCCTGTTAGGACACCTGTTACAATAGCGCATAATCAATTAAAAACATAGATAAATCCCGCGACTTCAGCTTCAAAACTTCTTACTTACGATCACACCATAAAGCAAAAGAAGAATTGGTTTTGTTCTTTTGTAACTGCCAATTTTGAAAATAATCTTGATAAATATACAACTGTTCTAGCGTGGTATAAAT
Organism: Lochmaea crataegi; assembly: GCA_947563755.1. Classification (NCBI taxonomy): domain Eukaryota; kingdom Metazoa; phylum Arthropoda; class Insecta; order Coleoptera; family Chrysomelidae; genus Lochmaea; species Lochmaea crataegi. The sequence continues at coordinate 6,923,274 of OX387434.1, forward strand.
TAAAAAGAAACCTCTCATAATTTAGGGGGTTTTAACGAACTATAAACGTTGTTATATCTATAATACGGAATCTTCAAATATGAAATATGAAAATCTGCAATATTTGTTAATTGTGGCAGTGAAAGCGGTGTTTAACTGGCCGACTATAAATAATAATGGGACTGCGGTATTAGTTTTGACTGTTTCCGTGTCGAAATTGTAATTGAATTCCCCAAAGAACTGCAAACCTTAGTTTGCCGGGCCAGACGACGTAAACTAGACAACCCCTAAAAATGTGACAAGATAATAACCAACTGTGGATAGAAGGGTGTTCCGGAAACGATTACAATATGCAAATCGGTTAGTTATCGTTATTAAAAAACAATTACGCTATTTTTGATGGTTTACGAGGCACTTTGAAGAAGATTTTCGTTTGCTCAAGTGGTGCATTATTCAAGGGGAACGTTTCTGTTCCGGCTCATGTATTTTATAGCGTGATTTTTAAAGTGAAAATTTGCATTTATTTTGAAATTGCATACTTTACATACGACATTACACCCTAAAAAGGATACTAATACCCTTATAATTATAATATTTGTAGTACAGAGTCATTCGTTGTAACGCCCCCATTATTACTTCTATTATGCATACAAAATATTAAATAAATTGGGGTGATAAATTAAATCGTAACGGAGGATCGATCAATTCTTTTACTTTTTTCCATGTTCCATGGAATAGTTACCTACTCTTTATAAAGTCAATGTGAAGAGTTTTTTAATACCATTGATAGCAGGATGAGTCATGAGGAACTGTAAGTACTCCTACCTCGTATGGGGAATGTCAGATGACCATTAAAAAGATCCCCATAATTGAATAAAATACAGGGGGAGTTGTGAATTTAAATTTATTTATTTTATTGAATTAAAAAAATTTTATACCGATAAACATACAATTTTTTCATTTTTTCGTAATTTATGGATTTTTTTTGCACGTTTCTGAGGTGGTGGATCGTCATTCTCAGTTTCTTCGGTAATTTCTTCATTTACTGCTTGAGATGTACTTGTTCCTCCTTCTTGTTCTTGGTTTAAACTTTCGACAAATTTTTCAATAAACAAAGCATAATGAGAAAACTGATCTTCTGATGAATCCGAGTCTTCTTTATTAGCGTCATAAATTTTTTCATCGTTATCGTCGACGACGTGTTTGTCACCGTTTTCGCAGTGTTCCCCTTTGCAATGTTTGCAGAAAGACGAGCAAGGAAGCCCTGCTTTTCTGCATCCACATCTACCAGAACAATCAGTGGTACACGTACAATGAACTAATTTTAGCAAGTTTTCCGGTTGTCCTCACAGGAAGGTAAAAAATGAATATAAAAAAAAATTCAATTGTTTATAACAAATTGTTTATTGTATAAAGAATTAAAATCCGTCTGTCGTGAAAATAGTCACTGCTATTTTGATATTCCCACTTCGACCTCGTATCTCTTCTTCTACCACTTATTAATTAAATATGAATTAAGAATTCACTATTGAAATGTAAATTCCTTTCCTGGTCAAGGCGTCTGAGCTTGACATGAACATGAGACGTAAGTCTGTTATCTTTCATATGATTTCCTGTATTTAAAGAATGGCACCGTCTGGTTAAAACATAAGTCAATTTTTCCGAAGGGTAATAGCAAAAGAAATTATAGACTGCTGGCAATTGTTTTTCCCCCTAGACGTTTTGGGCAGTATTGCAAACCATACGAATCAAAAGCTGGACCAAATAAGGTTATCCTAAAACAATAAAAAGTTCCAATATGCAAGGAATATACCGCCTCTACCACATTTATTTGTGGTGGGGATGTGAGATTAATGAAAAAGGATCGATTAAATAAAAATCGATTTTTTTCATTCAAAGTTAATCGATTTGACAAAAATCGACTTTAATAAAAAATAAATCGATTTCTGCGAAAAAAAATTTGAAATATGGTCAAAAATAGTCAAAAATAGTCAAAAATAGTCAAAAATAGTCAAAAATAGTCAAAAATAGTCAAAAATAGTCAAAAATGGTCAAAAATAATCAAAAATAATCAAAAATAATCAAAAACAGTCAAAAATAGACAAAAATTGTTAATAATTATTAAAATTTTGAAAATTGGTCGATAATTGTCAAAAATTTTAAAAATGGTCGACAATTGTCAAAAACTTTAAAATAATTTTGGAAAATAGTTAAAAATTTTCAAAAATTGTCAATAATGGTTAATAATTGTCAAAAATGGTCGATAATTGTCAAAAACTTTAAAATAATTTTGAAAAATGGTCAAAAATTTTCAAAAATGGTCAATAATTGTCAAAAACTCAAAAATCGTCAAATACTGTCAAAAATGGACAATTATTGTTGAAAACTGTCAAAACTTTGAAAAATAGTTAATAATTGTCAAAAATTGTTAGTTTTCGGAAAATTGTCGAAATCGTAAACTCGACAAATGCCGAGGATTGTTACTTTACGCTCTAGCGCAAAAAAGGAATCTTTTTCGCTCGCTTATTCAATCAAACCACGCCCTCCGAATTAACTCAATTGGTGAATAATTAACAATTTATCAGATTAAAAATTAAATAAAATTATATGAAAATTGAATTTACTGTTTGGACCCTTACTTTGTGGAATCTACTCATATTAATGTTATAAATGAAACTAACTGTTTCTAATTAATTAAATAATGGAATTAATTACAAACAGTTAGTTTCAATTATAATATTTATATGAAAATTGTCAACAATTTTAAAATATGGTCAAAAATGCTAAATAATTGTCAAAAATTGTCAATTATTGTCAAAAACTGTTAAAAATGGACAATTTTTGTCAAAAACTGTTAAAAATGGACAATTTTTGTCAAAAACTGTTAAAAATGGACAATTTTTGTCAAAAACTGTCAAAAATGTTCAATAATTGTCAAAAATGGTCAATAATTGTCAAAAATGGAAGATAATTGTCAAAAATGGTCGATAATTGTCAAAAAATTTTGAAAAATGGTGAAACATTTTCAAAAATTTTCAAAAATGGTCAATTGTCAAAGATTTCAAATTCTTTTTGGAAAATGCTCAAAAATTTTCAAATATTGTAAAAATGGTCAAAAATTGTCAAAAGCTGTCAAAAATGGACAATTATTCTCGAAATTGGTCAATAATTGTCAAAAATTTTCAAAATTTTGAAAAATTGTCGATAATTGTCAAAAACTATCAAAAATATTCAAAAGTTTTGAAAAATTGTTAAAATTTTTGAAAAATTATCAAAAATTTTGAAAAATTTTGGAAAATTGTCAAAAATGGCCAATAATTGTCAAAAACTATCAAAAATGGTCAAAAATTGTCAAAAAAGGACAATTATTGTTAAAAATTTTGAAAAATAGTTGATAATTGTCAAAAATTGTTAATGTTTTTGAAATATGGTCAAAAATGGTCAATAATTGTCAAAATTGGTCAAAAATTTGGAAAAATGGTCGATAATTGTCAACAATTATCAAAATTGTCAATAATTTTGGAAAATGGTCTAAAATTTTGAAAAATTGTCAAAAATGGCCAATAATTGTCAAAAACTATTAAAAATGGTCAAAAATTGTCAAAAACTGTTAAAAATGGACAATGATTGTTAAAAATCGTCAAAATTTTGAAAAATAGTTGATAATTGTCAAAAATTGTTAGTTTTTGAAAAATTGTTCTTGTTTCCTGTGAACATGTGCCATTGAAGCCTTTCAAACTTATCTTTAAGAAGTGCATTCATCTGAATGGTAAGTTATTTCGCTTAAATGTATAACTATAACTATCCTTTCTTAATAGTTTTCTACTTTCCTATCTTTATTATGTAGCAATGTCGTTCCAGTGCCAGGAATATATATCGATATGATTTTGTGGTTTTTTTTTTGGCTTTCATATTGCTTCAATGTTATCTTGGAATATATTTCAAACCGGTGTAGAATCGGTTATTCGATTTTATGTTTTTTATTTGCTTTCTTTGAGTATTTCTTTTATCTAAAAATACAGGATGTATGAACCACGTTGTCAAATAATTTTCTATAACAATGTAATATTAAATTAATATAACATTGTAAGATCATACTTCAGACATCCTGGATTTTGTTAAATTGGGTAAATTTGTTCCTGATACTAGTATTGTTCTTAGCACTTTACCTGGGACGAACTTTACCTGGAACAAACTTTACCTGGACCCACATTTTACCTGAGACACTCCCTGGAACTTTCTGCTCTCTAATCTGAGTAGCCGTTACAAATTGTCGCCCAACATTGTTGGAGGCGTTGCATTATGTGACGGTTATTCTTCAATATTCAGAATATTTAGCTCATAATTGCGAATTCAATATCTGTTCATTTAAATAATTTAATTGTATCGATAGATAATTATTGTTGTTGTTTTTTCATATATTCGGTCGTCAATTTATCTTGTCAGAGCTTTTAATTTTTTGTAACGAAATAATTTATCCGTTAAAAAAAAGGTCTTGTTTTTCAACTGTTGATATAAAATTAGAACAAAAAGTGTGATTTTATAGACTTCTTCATAGACTGATCAATATTTCTGTGATTGTATTAACATAAATAGTGCTAGTCATTACGATTCATTTTAGAAATCCTCCTGTTTCATGCAGCAAGGCAACCGAATGGTATTTTATGCCGGCAGAGCTTTAATTGAAGTTGTAAAAAAAGTGATGCTACTACGAACTGAAACACAGATCACAGGGACTCTGCTACACGGTGTAGATGGAAGTTCTATTTAATCAAACATTATAATTTCGCTTCTGTACAGTATAAAGGTCGACTCATTTCAATTCGCACGGCTCTTTTTTATCAAAGAATGGAAGAATAAAATTTTGACATCATATTTTTTCTCCTGTTTTACATAGTTTCGGTGAAAAGGGGGATGATTTCATTTTATTTGCAAAAATGAGTTTTTTTAGCGTACGAAATCCTAATTTTTTCGCAAAAAAAATGTTTTTATTTATACATAATTCAGTAATTGATGAATTTACAAAAAAATGGGAGTTGCAGGGACACAGAGGCGTTACAGGAAATTTTTAACAGGGCAATATTTTTCATCAATTAGAACTAAAACAAGCCAAAAATAAGAAGAACCAAACAGTTTCAAACGATATAGGAATAATGCAGTGCTGGCAACAATACTTTCAAGAAATCTTGAACCAGCAAACCAGAGCTGATAGAGACAGAAATGAAAATTGATAATGAACGAAATGAAAGCATAACAGCAGAAGAACTCGATTAAGCAATTAAAAAGACAAAAAGGGGAAAATGTGGAGGACATTATAAAATCACGCCAGAAATGATCATTTACTTAGGAAAACAATTAAGACAGCTACTATTAAAAATGCTTAATAAATCTTGGAAAACCGCTCAGGTGCCCAACGACTGGAACATAGGAGTAATAATGCCTATACATAAAAAAGGTGACACGACAGAATGTACTAATTATCAAGGTATTACATTATTAAGCGTTGTTTTCCAATTGTATGAAAGCATTTTGGAAAATAGATTAAGACCCTTACTAGATCTGGATGGTTCACAAAGCGGATTTAGGAAAGGGCACAGTACCCAAGATCACATTTTAAAATGCAAATAACTCAAAAACTGATAGAGTTACATGAAATAAACAAGAGTACCTTTTTTATTCAAAACTGAACTGCCTTTTAGATTTTCTAGTCATTTTAGGCATAACTCATTAGGCAAAAAAGATATGTTGTAATTTACCTAAGTAACAGAGTGTAACTAACTCCCTGTATGAATATTGCTAAATTCAACATAAAATTCGTAATTTTCATGCCAAAAAACATAAAGTTGCCAATTTTCAAGGCGATGCTGCTTAAAATCACAAAATTATTAAGAAATTTAAAATTGAAATTCCAACTTTAAATACCCTGTATCTCGTAAACCTGCAACATTTGTATGAGACATGTTAAGCCCAATCGCCATATTTTGGTGTGTAGTATCTCCAGTTCAGAGATTGGCCATTCTTAATGAATCATCCTATATGGGTTCCAATCACCAATCACCCTGAGTGTGCGTTTAAAGATGACCTAATGATTTGTGCACCCTGCGAAGAGGAATTGCAGAACAATCTGAAGATATGGGAAAACGAACTAAAGAGGAAAAACTTAAAAACGAACATACAGAAAACAAAAGTAATGTCCACTGGACCAGATGATAAAGAAATTAATTTAAGGATACAAGAGGAAGAAATCGAGCCAGGGAGACCTTGGTATATAGATAAAAAAAATGGAAATGAAGATATTGAAATAAACGAAAGGATCACCAATGCATCAAAACTTTATCATTCATTATCAAGATCATTTATAGGAAAAAAGGAAATCAGTACCAAAACGAAGTCGAATCCAAGCAATGGAAATTAAATATCCGAGGAGAGTGAAGGGTATAACACGAAGAGATCGGATAAGAAACGAGGTTGTGAGAGAGGAACTGGAAGTAGAACTAATACTCGAAGTATTAGATAACCAAAAGCTTAAATGGTTCGGACACTTAACAAGAATGAACAACAGACCAGTCAGAGATGTGTGGGATGCCCGAGTTGATACAAAAAGGAAGATGGGAAGACCTAAGAAAACTTGGAACCAAGAAGTTGCAGAAATACTGGAGAGAAGACATATAAAATGCGAAGAAGCAAAAAAGATTGCAAAAATTTAAAATGAATGGATTAATTTCATCTACTAACAAAAAATTTAGATATAAATACCTACCCTTACACCTTCGGGTATAAAAAGGGTTTTTGATTATATATTATTATGTTTATTTTTTTTTAATTAATCATTATTTGTATATTATTATTTAATTTTTTTTATTTTCTTTATTTTATTGTTTTAACTTTCCCTTTTTTAAGCTAGCTCACCTATAACTCTGAACTTGAAACTCTGACTCTATTTGGATTCCGTCGCTGATGAATTATTTTGTTTTATATAAATGTTAAACAATTTTATTACTTTTGATAAATTAGTTTTTTTTCATATTAATACTAAATGTTATCAGAAAAGAATTTTGGTTACGCCCATGGAAAGCATTCCTTACTATCTTTAACCTGACCACGTGTTTTAAAATTTTAATATCTACGATCTGTGTTGTGAGTTGCAAACAGTTTAGTTTGAAGTGATTTAATGGTCTATCTATCTGAACAAAATGGAAGTTTCACTATTTAGATTAAATAAAATGCAATGGATCTCAATTAAACAATTTAATAATAAAACCATGAATGCATTTATACGAAAAATTACATGAATATCAATTCCACTTTAACTAATAACGTAACAAAGAAAAACAATGAGAACACAGAAACAAACTTAACCTAAAATAAAATGGTTCTTTCGATTTCGAGGTAAGTTATAATCTAGAATTCTATTAAAATAAAGCTTGTTAATGATTTCAATTTTTTTTTATAGATGTACATCTGATTAAATTCTGATTCTGTTACTTTTATTGGTACCAATAAATATCACTAACCTTCCACTACATTCGGAGTACTGACTCGATGGAGGTTTTTCAATTTACAGGATTGCAATGTAGACTGGACTATTGAGAATTAAAATTCTCCTGGAACACAGGACCAACTCCACGTCGTCTTACAGGTATGTGCCTTTTTCACTTTGACTTTTTAATGTACTAACCTCAGTTTTTTACTTTCTAACTCTTTTTCTTCAATTTTTATACTTTTTTTCAATTCTCAAATACTTTTTTGCCCCTTTTTAAAATTGGGCCTCCCTAACTACCTTTTTAAACTCAATAATCTCCGTTACTGAGTGAATTTTTTTTCTTATCACTTGATTTTTTTCTTCTTACTTGTTAAAATTCTTAAATTTCTTATTTAATGTCTCTTATAGTCCTTAATATCTGTCTTTTCACTAATATATTTCTTCTTACCCTTTATACCATTAATAAATTCACAAATTTAATCTATAATAATCTTCCAATCACAATACAGCATTATTTATTTTCAAACAACAATTTCTGATATTAAAATTCTTTGATTCTGGCTAATCGTTCTGTCTTTTCAAAGCATGACAAATATTCATTGATGTTGATGTCATCTTGACAGTGACAACTCAGCCATAATTTAGGTTATATTTCTGTCAAATTATATTTTCAAATTTTCATGATTGAATATTATGTTTTCTAATAATTTGATTTCAGGTGAAGGTTATACATTTCTGGGATTAAACAATATTTTTCCTATTCAAGATAATTTCAATGAAGAATTAGGAAATCAATTTGTTTGTTATTTCAAATAATTGTATAAATAATTATTAGATTTTTATCAAAATTAAGGTAAGTCTTTCCTTCTCATTTATGGATTCCTATAAATAATGATATTTTATAAATATTTTTTTCTTGCATTCGGTTTTATTGTACCTTTTTAAGCTTTTTAAGAATAAACACAGTTGATTCAAGTTTCATCATCATTGACTGGTATTTCCCCTCTATATTATTTCTCAATTTCCCTATTTTTGTTATTATTCTTATTTTAATGAATGATACCATTTCAATATATTTATATATAGATGGTTTTTGATAAAATTGTACGAGTGGGATGTTTTTTGGATCTCTTTTAATGGAAATCCATTAGAAAGAAAAATCCATTTTTTGTCCTTCTAGTTATGACGACATAATTCACCTGTGACGTATATTGCGATTTATGTTGTAACAGGTATACATCCATAATTCCAATTTGTATACTGATTTTTTTTTAAACAAGTGAAGTAATACCTAGTATATTCTGTGAAGTTTACAATTTGATAAACGACATTTCAAATAAAACTTCCACCACATGAAATTCGACCTGTTTCGTGATATCCGCGAATTTATATAGTTATAATGTGATGCGATTGCATTTCGAGTATTATTTCCAGAAAGACCTTCTGTAATCCAACTAACGAACTTATAAAATTTTACTACGAATGCTAATATCGTATGCTTGGCTAAAATAAATTCTAACTGCCTAAATGAACACAGACATATCCCCGGGGTTGATATTATAATATCGTAGTCGTAGCTATAAATTATATTTGTTTCTATATTTATTTTCTGGAATTTGTGCGATATAAACGAAAGTTTAAACTGAAATTAAACTCTATTATAGATTATGTACATTGTCGTTAGAATTAGAAAAGTTCACTTTCGGACCAACGAAAATTATGATTTAAGGCAATAGAATTTTAGATCCCATTTCGAATCAGGAACCGGAAATATTTTGATTTTTTTAAAACTATTTTATCATGAAAATTATAGTGATTACATTCCAAAATTGTCCTGAAATCCTTGAACAAAATTGATAAATGTACTTAGAATTACTTTAAAATAAAAGTTAAATTAAATATGTCATAGTTATAGTGGATTTGGTAAAAATGCAATTGAAGCAAAACTGCAATTTATACTTCACCAAGTTGAAATTAGAATCCATCGTGAAAGATTATAAATGTCATTTTATACATAATTTATTCAACTAGTCGAGGTCCCGTTGTATGTGCAGCAAATTTATCGAAAACAATGAAAACTTTCCTAACATGATAAATGCATGACATCGAGACCGAGGAGTGTGCAAGCTCGAAATGCATGGGGGTCATGCGATCCCATCTCAAATGAGACACTTTAATAGTCTGTATAAATTGAAAATAAATTTTGAATTATACGTTTCCATAAGAAAACAAGAACGTTACGACGAAGTGAGTGTATATTACGATCGTTATAGTTTTTATTACGTTTTCTCTTAGATATATAAGACCATTAAAAGTTCGAATCGAAAACAATAAGAACAACTTTATCACATAATTTGACCTCGTGTGTTTAGTCTTACTTTTCATTCAAGCTTTCACATAATCGCACATAATTAAATTATTTATCTCCTATAATTTATTATTTTTACTTGCTAACTTATTGAAGTTATATACAAATATATAGCCTCGACGTACCAGCCTAATCTGGTCTAAAATACCTAAGAAATTAGTGTTTTTTATGTGCTAATTAGTTGCCCTAATCATGAATTTGTTGCTCATAAGGCAACCGAGAATATAATGATAGTGCTAACTTTTTTTACACGGTAAAATCATACAAAAACACACCAAAAATTAGTTGCTCCATATACAATGATCATAGCAATCAAATTATAGCAGAAAAGTAACTAATATAATAACCTATTTTTTTGCATAGTCTCAAAAGCGTCTGAAATGTCCATGAAAAATTAGTTGCTAAAATAACTCCTCGAACAAGTGAGATATGAACGTAAGAAACTCTAAAAAAGTGATAATTTTAAAAAAAATCGGTAATCTTGTAACACTAATTTCTCTGTATATGGTCACAAGCGTCTCGATTGGCTCAAAAATTTGATTGCTCTGAACATTGTCCATGGAGCAAATATTCAGCAACTAATTGAGACTCTTGTAATCTTAAGACAGTGAAATTAGCAACTAATGAATACATATTTTCAAACATATACATAGTGTTGGAGCTTTTCACGAGCTTAGCTCACTTGTTGGAGCAGCAACTATTTAGCAACTAATTTTCTAAGTCATTTGAGACTATTCAGGCAAACAAGTTGTTGAAACCACACGTTCAACAATTTGTATATTTATATTTTAGTTCCTTTGTATATTCATGTACAGTTATATTTTATTCCTATTATTTTCATTCTAAATTCCTACCGGCGCGCCACTGCCTCCAAAATACTTCTACCTTAGTTCAAAATCGCGTTTTGTTTTCTTTTCCTGGCGGCTGATTGTCGCCTTGCAATATTTACTGGTATTCTTCGGCAGTTGAAGTAGGCGTGACCAAACGCACTCTTCGCGCCTAAATGCAATATCTGCAGTCTGAAACGCGCGATGGTACTGCCACCTGGTGAGCCAGAGCACTTGTAAAATTGGGGATTTAATGAGAACTGTAACGCCGTTGGTAGTGTCTGTGGTAGTAATCACGTAGTAATTCCATATGTCACCACTGATAACTTAACCTAGAAACCACTAACAACCACGTATTACGACGTTTAGTTTTATTTGTGGGTTAGTTCAGTTTAAAAAAATTATGTTTCTTTATATATTATATATACACTTTTTCTTCAGGTCGACAGGATGTGTTTAGTGTGGACTTTTTATTTATACAGACAATGTCAAGACAATAATGTATAGTGAAGGACTATAATGTGAAGTGCACCCGGTAAGCTTTATTTTTATAAAATAAGTTTCATTAACTAAAAAGTGACAAAATATTAAAGTAGTTATTCTTTTATACAGCTTTATACTTCCAAACCACGAATAACAACGTTCAGTTTGGCTGGAAAGAAGTGGATTTTCCGTCTGGTGGCGTGATGTTTGGAAAATTAATACTTAAAAGTACTATATTTATTGTAATATCTGGAGCAGGGGACAAAGGTGTAGAATTACAGCGAGAACGATAAAATTGATCGGCCAATAAGGAAGAGATACAACAGAACTCAGAAAATAAGAAAGCCTTACTATGCAATTAACACAAAATTCATAAAAGAGAGGGAAATTTGAAAGCAGACAAAAATATTGAGGGATATAAATTTAAGAGAAGATTTAGTAATCCACAATGGACTTCATTGAAGAAGATATAGTGGTACTCCACTGAAGAGCGACAGCTTGTTTGGTGGAGATATTTGCAGCGAATGAACAGAAAAATGACAGTTGAAAAAAAAACAAGAAAAGAGGTAGACCAAGGAAGACGTAGTACTAAATGAAAAAGAACATTCGTATATAGACAACTACAATTATTGGTGTTTGGTGAGTGAGCGTTTGATTTACTTACGCAGTTTTTTATCATACATTAATCCCCCTGAGAAAATTTTATTTCTTTTATTATTCACCTTGTAAATCGCTTGTGAAATCAATTAACTCCTTCGCAACTGAAACTAATGCGATTATTCGAAATTCATCATTCAACATTTTCCCGATCACAATCCAAAATAAAAGAGGCCTTCATCATCGAACAAAGCAATTTAGCCTTCCATCCTTTTTATCCGGCATTGTTTTGCGCTTACTGATACTTTTAGATAGACGTCGTTATTTGACGCTTCGCCCTTTTTACGACAATCGTAAATCAAAAGACGCTCACTTCAAGGAAGTATATTCTTAGTACACTACATTTCACTGATAATAGTGTTGTGTATATAAGAAATCGTTAGGTTATTGGCATTTCATCTTCAACTGATTCACATCTAACTTTTTTTTTGGTTTTTTCAAGAAATTCGTCAGTTAATGGAAGGTTAAGAGATATTCAGATAACTTCTTTCATTCAATTTCACTTTGTAACACCCCGTATAGGAAAGTAGTCCGCCAATTGTTCAATGTTAGAGCCAGCAAATAGTTAGAAATCACTTCAGAATAGTAAATACACAAGTCTAAGTTGTAGTGATTCGTAAGCAAAATAAAAGTTTTGGTTAAGGCAAGTAATTGGGATCTATAACGTTATTTAATTACGGTGTTAGAAGCTGCAAACTGTCTAAAGTCGATTCAAAATAAATAAGCATCAACGTAAACAAATGCAGAATGCGTGATAGCCACGCGGAATTCAGAAAATACGACCCAATTGATCAAGCAGCAGTAAGACATTCGGAAGAGGCTTCAAGGATATCAGTGGCGTAGCGTGGGTGTTCGCCCGGAAATTCACCGCCCTCCTTATATTAATTATTATTAGTTTAAAGTTTAAATATTTTATTCAACAGACCAGATTCGTAGCCAAGATCAACCACCCACAGGAAGTTAAGAAAATAACTAGTGTTATTGTTTTGTTTAATTGAATAGTTGTTAGTTCGTTCGCGTTCAGGAAAACTCGGCCGGCCGGCTGGACGCTAGGCAGTTGTTACTAGTCAATAGCACTTCGGCAGTACGATTTTATCTCGGCTCATCTCTTTCTCACCCTTGCGGTTTCGCTTGGCAAATAACAATGCGGGCGCGATTTGGAGTTTATTTTTTTTATTTCCAATTGAAAAAATCGTGCCGCTTGCCTCCGCCACCTTTCCTATGCATCCCGGAGAAACGACCTCTACTTCCCCCTCCACCAGAATGAAATATAAATATAGACATAGCAGGAATGCGAAAAGATAAGAAAAGGTGGTACAATGAAGCAACTGAAGACCTAAGAAAAACATGAGTACTGGAAACACGCAGACCTTTTAGGTACATAATGTGGTAGTCATAGTTTTCAATCAAATATTCAAGAAAACCAATACCAGCTTCTCCTTTAAGAAATGACCAAACACCAAACAAATACATGGGCTAGAAGCAGCAAAGAAAAAGCCGACCTCTTTGCTCAACATTTGAAGAATGTTTTCACTCCAAACAACTTCCCCATACAAAATAATCCAATTAATACTCCACTCAATAATCCAGACGAGAGACTAACATCAATAAAACTCACAAGCCCGAACGAAATAAAAGAGAAAATTAGACTCTTAAAAAATAAAAATCCACCAGGAATAGTTATCATAACTTCGATAATGCTAAAAGAACTACCCAATAAAGCTTTAGTAATGTTACATATTTAATGCCATATTATTCGGAAAACACTACTGGCCGAAGGAACTTAAAAAATCTGAAATAATCCTCATTCAAAAACCAGGGAAACAGCTACAGGAAGTCGCATCATACAGACCAATCAGCCTGCTATCAACCTTATCTAAGGTCTTAGAAAAGTTGATATTACAGCGTATGGTAGGGATGTGAGATTAATGGAAAAGAATCGATTAAATAAAAATCGATTTTTCTTTATTGAAAATTAACCAATTTGTCAAAAATCGATTTTAATAAAAAATAAATCGATTTCTACGAAGAAATCGATTTTTTTGTAATATTTTAAAAAGTACATGCTTTTCATATTCCGGTAATAAACCTAAGAGATTCATTAATTAACAATTTATCAGATTAAAAATCAAATAAAATTATATGAAAATTGTCAAAAATTTTGAAATATGGTCAAAAATTGTCAAAAACTGTAAAAATGGACAATTATTGTCAAAATTGGTCAATAATTGTCAAAAATTGTTAAAATTTTGAAAAATGGTCGATAATTATCAAAAACTATCAAAAATGGTCAATAATTTTGAAAAATTGTCAAAAATGGCCAATAATTATCAAAAATGGTCAAAATTTGTCAAAAATGGACAATTATTGTTAAAAGTTGTCAAAAATGGACAATTATTGATAAAAGTTGTCAAAAAAGGACAATTATTGTTAAAAGTTGTCAAAATTTTGAAATATGGTCAATAATTGTCAAAAATGGTCAACAATTTGGAAAAATGGTCCATAATTGTCAACAATTGTCAATAATTATCAAAAATGGTCGATAATTTTGAAAAATGGTCTAAAATTTTTGAAAAATTCTCAAAAATGGTTAAAAACTATCAAAAATGGTTAAAAATTGTCAATTATTGTTAAAAACTGTTAAAAATGGACAATTATTCTCAAAAACTGTCAAAAATGGTAACAAATTGTCATCATTTTGAAAAATTGTCAAAAATTGTCAAAAATGGACAATTATTGTCAAAATTGGTCACTAATTGTCAAAAATTGTTAAAATTTTGAAAAATGGTCGATAATTGTCAAAAACTATCAAAAATGATTAATAATTTTGAAAAATGGCCAATAAATTGTCAAAAACTATCAAAAATGGTAAAAAATGGTTAAAAATTGTCAATTATTGTTAAAAACTGTTAAAAATGGACAATTATTCTCAAAAACTGTCAAAATGGGTAACAAATTGTCATCATTTTGAAAAATTGTCAAAAATGGACAATTGTCAAAATTGGTCAATAATTGTCAAAAATTGTTAAAATTTTGAAAAATGGTCGATAATTGTCAAAAACTATCAAAAATGATTGATAATTTTGAAAAATTGTCAAAAATGGCCAATAAATTGTCAAAAACTATCAAAAATGGTAAAAAATTGTCAAAAATGGACAATTATTGTTAAAAGTTGTCAAAAATGGACAATTATCGTTAAAAGTTGTCAAAATTTTGAAAAATAGTTGATAATTATCAAAAATTGTTAAAGTTTTTGAAATATGGTCAATAATTGTCAAAAATGGTCGAAAATTTGGAAAACTGGTCCATAATTTTCAACAATTGTCAATAATTATCAAAAATGGTCGATAATTTTGAAAAATGGTCTAAAATTATGAAAAATTCTCTAAAATGGTTAAAAACTATCAAAAATCGTTAAAAAATGTCAATTATTGTTAAAAACTGTTAAAAATGGACAATTATTTTCAAAAACTGTCAAAAATGGTTACAAATTGTCATCATTTTGAAAAATGGTCAAAAATTGTCAAAAATGAACAATTATTGTCAAAATTGGTCAATAATTGTCAAAAATTGTTAAAATTTTGAAAAATGGTCGATAATTGTCAAAAACTATCAAAAATGGTCAATAGTTTTGAAAAATTGTCAAAAATGGCAAATAATTGTCAAAAACTATCAAAAATGGTCAAAAATTGTCAAAAATGGACAATT
Source organism: Lochmaea crataegi (assembly GCA_947563755.1). NCBI lineage: Eukaryota > Metazoa > Arthropoda > Insecta > Coleoptera > Chrysomelidae > Lochmaea > Lochmaea crataegi. The sequence goes on from OX387434.1 coordinate 6,938,779, forward strand.
ATTGTTAAAGTCGTCAAAATTTTGAAAAATAGTTGATAATTGTCATATATTGTTAAAGGTTTTGAAAAATGGCAAATAATTGTCAAAAACTATCAAAAATGGTCAAAAATTGTCAAAAATGGACAATTATTGTTAAAGTCGTCAAAATTTTGAAAAATAGTTGATAATTGTCATATATTGTTAAAGGTTTTGAAAAATGGCCAATAATTGTCAAAAACTATCAAAAATGGTCAAAAATGGACAATTATTGTTAAAAGTTGCCAACATTTTGAAAAATAGTTGATAATTGTCAAAAAATTTGAAATTCCGTCAATAATTGTCAAAAATGGTCAAAAATTTGGAAAAATGGTCCATAATTGTCAACAATTGTCAATAATTATCAAAAATGGTCAATAATTTTGAAAAATGATCTAAAATTATGAAAAATTCTCAAAAATGGTTAAAAACTATCAAAAATGGTTAAAAATTGTCAATTATTGCTAAAAACAGTTAAAAATGGTCAATTATTTTCAAAAACTGTCAAAAATGGTTACAAATTGTCATCATTTTGAAAAATGGTCAAAAATTATCAAAAATTCGGAAAAACGGTCACTAATTTTGAGAAACAGTCAAAATGGTCAATAATTGTCAAAAATAGTAAATAATTGTTAAAATTTTGAAAAATGTTCAATAATCGTCAAAAGTTGTCAAAATTTTGAAAAATAGTCAATAAATAATATAAGCCGTTTCCGAAAATCGATTTAGACAAGAAATTTATAAAATCGATTTACTAAAAATCGATTAATATTACTATAAAAATCGATAACTAAAAATCGATTAATATTACTAAGAAAATAATAATCGATTTATATAAAAATCGATTATTTTCTAACATCCCTAGCGTATAGACCGTATCCTAAATGTGATTCCAGATCACCAATTCGGATTTCGCCACAAACTCTGTACAGTTCAACGGTGTCATCGAGTAGTGCATACCATCAACACAAGTATAGAGGAAAAAATATACTGCTCCGCAGCCTTCCTGGACATGAACCAGGATTTCGATAAAGTCTGGCATGTAGGCCTATTTAATAAAATCGAACACTGTCTACCAAATTCATATTTCACTCTACTTAAATCATATCTAACAAACAGAACCAACCCATTAAAGCTGGAGAGTATAATATACGTCTGACATCCCAATCTCATACTATACAATAATAACTTCTGCCAATCTCCAAGACCACTTATTCCAGATCGAAGAATGGCTCGACCGATGGAGAATAAAAATCAACGAAGACAAATCCCAGCACATAACATTTACACTAAGAAAAAGCCGATGTCCTCCAGTTACTATTAACAACAACTTCTTGTGTCAAATTACACTTACGACTCAAAACTCAATTGGAGGGAACACTTAGCCAAAAAACGAAAGCAGATCAACCTAAAGTTCCGAGAACTACACTGGCTAATTGGAAGAAGATCGCCTAAAAAATAAAGTCTTAATATATAAGGCAGTCATCATACCATCTGGACCTACGGAGTAGAATTATGGGGATGCGCCAGCAAATCTAGTATCCCTCTCATACAACGAGGAAAATCTAAAATCCTTCGAACACTAGTTGGTACGTCACAAACAAATTGATCCATCAAGACCTCAGTATCCCAACAGTACAAGAAATAAGCCGTAAAGCTAGACACCCATCCTAATCTACTACTACAGACTCTAACGCAAAGGCCAAATAATAGAAGACTGAAACATAGCTGGCCAATTGATCTCAAATAAATCGTAAGAGATCTTCTCATTGGAGAAGTCTCATCAGGACATTCTTAAAACCAACCTATTAGTCTAATAGCCAACAGAATAGCTCAGAGAAACTTTGTATTTCTGATAGATGTTAAGCGTACAATAAAAAAAAATTCCTTCTTTGCTGTCTCTTCCTTTCGCCTTCCAGACCACTACTACTCCTGTCTCTCTTATACTTTTGTACAGATGGTTTGGAATTGAGTTTACTGTTTGGACCCTTACTTTGTGGTTACTACTCATATTAATGTTATAAATGAAACTAACTGTTTCTAATTAATTTCATTATGAGAAAAAATACATGATTAATAAAAATCCTCAGTCTCCACAATTATATGGAACTGTTAAATTACATAAAGTATCGAAACCAATTAGAGTTTCTTACGTTAATACTCTTAATAATAAGTTAGCTAAAAAACTAAACAATATACTTAATAGCTATGGAGGTATATCTAAATACTCAATTGAAAATTCAATAGATCTAATCAAAAAATTAAAAACATACAAATTACAAGATAACTCTAAACTTATTTCATTCGATGTTACCAATATGTTCTCTAAAATTCCTCCAAAAGAGTGCATAACACTTGTTAAAAAATTACTAGAGGATAAAAATATCAATCCAGGAATAATATCAGATATACCTAATTTGTTCGATGTATGTATTAATCAGAATTATTTTACTTTTGATAATAAGGTATATATTCAAAATGAAGGTTTACCAATGGGAAGCCCTATATCACCAATTTTAGCAAACATTTTTATGGACAGTTTAGAAAGAAAAATCTTTGAATGTAACATTTCAAAAAATATATTATTTTGGTATAGGTATGTAGATGACATATTAGCTTGTTTTGTAGGTAGTGAATGACAATTAGATATATTGTTCAATCATATTAATAATTTACATCCAAAAATTAAATTTACATTAGAAGTTGAAGAAAATAACTCAATCAATTTTCTCGATATTAAAATTCAAAGAGTCAATAATATACTTGATTTTTCAATTTACAGAAAACCAACACATACTGATGTGACTATACCATATAATTCCAATCATCCCATGTCACATAAATTAGCAGCATATAATTCAATGATAGGTACATAGAGCATTTTCAGTTCCTATGAACAAATATAATTTTGATAGAGAAATTAATATAATTAAACAAATAGCCACATCCAACGGCTATCCATTACATATAATAAGTTAATTAATTAATAAAAAAGAGGAAAAAGTGGCATTACAATTAATATTTCCTGTAAAAACTAAGGAAATACAAAATTACAAAACCATCACATATGCTGGTAATATTTCTAATAATATTTTAAAGATAATATCTTGTACAACAAATACAGTAATTTCTTTTAAAACAGAAAACAATGTGAGTAAAAAATTGTCAAATGTAAAAACAAAAATACCCCAATTAAGAAAGTCTGGAATATATAAACTTAAATGTCCAGAATGTAATGCTGTCTATATTGGTCAAACAATTCGAAATTTTGAAATTAGATACAATGAACACTCACGAGCATACAGATTAAAACAGCCAGATAAATCACATTACGCAAAACATCTTCTTGACACAAAACATTCATTAACACCTAACACAGAACTAGAAGTACTGCATATTTGTGATAAGAAACAAGAACTAGATTTCCTTGAAGAACTAGAAATAAGAAGACACTTAAGAGACCCACAATATGAAGTTGTCAATGAACAGATAAATCTAGGGAGCTCTCCGCTATTAAATTGTCTTCTTAAGTAACAATTGTAAAGATCAACAGATATAGTTTTCCTTGGTTTCCTATATCATTGCACAGTTATACTGATCTTAAATGGGAAAAAGATATCCCCATAGGGCTAATAATACCTAAGCTTTAATATTTGTAGAATCAAATCTTCTTTTTTCTATTCATATATATTAAGTCAATCACAAGATAGGTCACTAACTATTTGGTCTAGCCAAAATATTAAACATCAAGTAGGTATCACATAAAATGTAACTTCTGTCATTCTGACGATGATATGTCAATATCGAAATAATTATCAATATCTTTTCATAATTTTCATAATTTTTTCATTAAATAGTGGAATTAATTAGAAACAGTTAGTTTCATTTATAACATTAAGATGGTTTGGAAATATTAAACTCAAATATTCCAGAAAAAAATGAAACAAATCACTGTTAATAATCAATTTTCAACTAACAATAATCCTACAGATATTTTAGAGGAGGTATAGTTTCTCTCGAACAATACAATACATCCGAACAATCCAATAAAGCAAGATTTATCTATGGATTGTTGTTTGTAGAGAATAGCTCATTGCCATGTAAGAGTATGGAGTTTATTTCGCTACCACAAACGATTTCAAAGAGAAATTACAACAAAAAGGGGCCAGTTATAGTGACCCAAGTACAGTTACGGAACAAAACTACTATTTGTTCGCCTCTAACTTTGAGTCATTAAATTGAAAAAGTACTTCGATAACTCGTCGACCCGTTCTGCAACAATGAAACTCACGGAAAATATGTAAATTTCCTGTACGGAAATAGAGCCACCGGCATCAAATATTTATTAAAGTAATTGCGAATATAATTCAGTTTTAGAGTTGGGCGGTTTATAGTTATATTTGCGAAATTGTTATTGTTTCGGTAATACAGTTACACCTACGATTGGATAACAGTTAAATTATAATTTTATATTTTCTCTTTAAAAAGTACACGATAACGGATAATGGTTGATGCTAGCACGTACAAAATAAAGTTTCTAAAATGTTATTTTTATTGGGCAATAGTGAAAATGTTCGATTATTATCACTCAACAACTCTAGCACTGGAAATTTTACTCGGTCGAACAAACAAGAAAGTGAAATGAGAAAATAATTTCCCTTCCCCTTATTGGAAAAATCCTAATGTGCGTTACTTGTAACCTATTCCATTGTTATAAATTATTCCCTTTCTTGATAAAATATCCATACACGAGATTTTTTAAAAAGAAGAAGGGAAAATAATAATTCCATTCACCCTTCCCCTTCTTGAAGGGAATTACGATTTTAAATTTTTTATTTTATCTCGACAATGTGTTAAATTATTAGATATTTTTCAGGAAGAGGGAGGGAAAATAATTTTTTCATTTAGGTACCCATCCTATTAATTTTTGAAGGCGAAGGGTGAATGGAATGATTATTTTCCCTTCCCCTTCTTGAAAAATATCCAATAATTTAACACACACTACGTTTTTTTATTGTCGGAATAAAATTTAAAATCGCATTTCCCTTCAAGAAGGAGAAGGGTGAATCAAATGATTATTTTCCCTTCCCCTTCTTGAAAAACTTAGTGAACAATGAACATTCATTTTCTCAAGAAGTGGAAGGGTAAATAATCATTTATTGTTCAGTTGTTCAGTTTTTGAAACTTTAGGGAACTCCCATCTCGACTTATAGTTCCAGAATTCTGACATTTGACAAATAAACATTTTTAAGTCGCTTATGAATAAAAAATATATACTGTATAGATATGACAGATGATGAAGTTTTTTGTCAATTATTTTAAAAAAAGAAGAATTTTATAGATATGACAGATCATGAAGGTTTTTGTCAATTATTTTAAAAAGAAGATAAAGTCAATTCAAGATGTTAATGCATGTCAAAATTTAGGGTAAACCAATAAAAAAATTTAATTTTGAAGTAAAGGGTTACATAAAAAAAATTGAGGGGCGTTGATTTAAAAAATCAAAATCAAAATCAGATTAAAAAAAATGGAATTAATTTATGGAAAATTGAATTTAAAGGCAGGAAAAATTTAAAAATAAATCAAAGTAAAAATCAAATAAAATAAACTGAAAGTATTAATAATGAAAAGGGATTGATCCAGAACAGAACATTTGGACTTACAAATCTTCGACAGAATGAATATAATTGATGAATAGCTTCACAGTATGAAGATTTAAAATTGTAGCAAGAAATTATCGAAGGAAGTAACTTTCAATTAATTCAAATTTATTTATTTATTTATTCAAATTAGGAAAAAGTTTAGAGTTATCTAAATCCAGAATACAAATTAAATTACAATAGTGTGGAACTAGACATTGACAGGAATTTGATAATATTTTGGACATTTAAAAAAAATTTAAATCTAAAATAAAATAATTAGAGTTGAAATAATGTAGTATAATATAATAATAATAAAATAACAATAATAATTCTTCATACTGAATTTAAGTAATGTAATTTTCATTGTATTAATATAATTGATTTTTAAGAAAATTTTCTGGACAATTTTATTAAAATAACAGGAACATTTTGAGCCACGACCTGAGAGGAGTTTTTGGCAGGGGAATATTAAAATTAAAAATATTGACCAAATTAAAATCGATATAATACCTTATGAAATATTAAATTTAGAACAATATTAGAGAGAAAATAAAGGAATTTTTTCTTGAAAGATCTTGAATAGTTTCCTGTACAGTGCGATACATTTAAACTGTCTTATATTGAAAATATCGAACGAAATAGTTGCCATTAAGAAAATTTCTTCCTGGAAATTATGAGTTTACCGCAAATTTTTCTGGTCACGCCACTGCTTTTTATCTATCAGATAGTTCAATATATTAAGTGGCAAATATGTATATGAAATAAACCTCACAAATTGGATTAAACCCATTTAAAGTTCAACGGACATACAAATATCACCCCGAAAAAATCCTTTAAAGCCCCCCAAAACGTATATCCTAACCAAATCTATATTTTCGGCTTTTTAACAACGGAAAGACCGAACCAATAATATTTGATGTCTCGTAAATATCCCAATAAACGACGAAAAAAAATCCGTAAAAATAAGTTACGAATTTATGTTATTTTTCTGTTGTAACCAGCAACAATATTTTTACCCAGTATATATATATCGGACGTTACAAATGTCTGTTTTATTACAGACATAAAATTGTTGTTGATTTATATACTAATCTGGGTTAACGGGTTAATTCCGGCGTTTTTATCCTCTCGTTTGTTTTCAACGACACATCTGTAGAATATTTTATCATCGAGATCTGAAGAGAGCTCAGAACTCAAAAAGAATCTCATGAATCAAAAATCAAAATAATTGGGAACCTTGTATGGTATACCATCGGTGCATTCAGTCATCATTTTGACACTATGAAATTTATTTAGTAAAACAAAACTCACCTGAACCAATCGGAGTCGATAGTCCTCTGCCGCTGGATGAATCACCATCTTGAATCCCTTCCAAGGCTTGTACCAATATGTTATCACTACCATCTTCTATTTCAACAGTAGACTGTTGTCTAATGTCTTCAGTTGGTGCTGTTGTCTGTATAAGAATATGACCGTTGCTACTATCACCTCCACTTAGCAGAAATATTGGAGAACTCAACCTGAAAAATATATAAGACAATTTTAAATGATTTCGGTCTAATATTCTTTTTGTTCTTAATAAATATTAAACCTCCAGTGTGTTGTTTCTATTTATATGAATATCATCGTTCAATTGAATTTAATTTTGTACGCCATATGGTCAGGGCAGGACTGCGACCTTTGGGGGCCCTGGGCTAACGAAATAATTAAAATATTTGCCATTTTCCAAAAAAAAAAGTTTATGCGGGAAAATTAAAGATATATTTTTTATTTGTATTTTTTTACTGGTTTATTATTTTATTATTCGGGGCTCCTGCAACCCGGGGGCACTGGGCTGGAGCCCATTAAGCCCATACGTAGATCCGGCCCTGCATATGGTAAATTCAAATCTAAAATGTATAAAAAATGTTCTTTCTGCATTTGCTTAGAACCAGGAAAATTCTACTCAATAAAATGATTCAAGTTCTTACATTTTACAACAATAATAAGAATCAAAATCGATTTTTGTCGCAGGCAAGATTGTATTTTATGGAAAAATCCTTGATCGACAAAAGTACAATCTCGCACGTGAAAAAAAATGTCACCGTTTGAGAATAAACCGGCAGAGTGTTATTCCAAAACAGGGTCTTTGTGATGGGTTATGCACCCGAAAACAATGCGTGTTGCCTATAAGTGTGCTAGATATGGAAAAAAAGGTACGGAATTAGTTACATATGCCACAATAACGGAATGCCTAAGAACGGTGGAAGAGAAAGTGAACCTAGAGGACAATCTGACCAATAGGAAACCTTGCATTATAGCATGTAGCAGTTATATACTCGAGTATATAGGAAGTAAAACAAACATAAACTGCAGAATCCTAAAACGTAAAAATAGACCATGCACATTGGGAGGATCCGAAGAACCAAACTGGGAACGTGCCAGAAAGAACCAAAGCGAGGAAACTCTAACAATAAAACCAACAAGTAATGTCTCATTAGCAGATATACACAAAGACCCGAAGAAAGACATAAATACTGAAGGAATATCGAAACAAAAAACGTACAGTCCAGTCATGGGACTGCCGACAGTAGTGAAAACACCAAAAATGAATCCCTTTTAAAAATTGTATCGTAAGACCATCGTAAATGGATTTTTTTACAAATAAATGAACCCTCTTTAAAGATTATATCGAACGCCCATGGTAGATGTAAATTTTTTCAATTAAATTATTAACCCCTCATAAAAAAAGTACACATTATATATTATACACAGTATACCATATAACTCATAGAAAGCTGACGATGATTTATGCAACACTATATACGCTCCATTGTTAATTGTGTTGCATAACCAAAAGTATTGTGTGTTGCATAAAAGCGTGAAGATGACGAAAAATCTATGTTTTTTCTTCACCCAAAAAAAGTGCTCCAAGCTCCTAACGAAGTTTCCACTCCAATAAAGCTCTATTCTTTTTCAAGTTTACTTAGATGACATCTTTCTGCTGACTCGGTATATCTACACCTATTCCTTTTATAAAAAAAGCGAAGAAACATAAGATCATTTAATGTTTTATAAATCAGAAAATGAGTAAATTCACAATGAACACATTACACATTTTCATTTAAACTTACCTTTAAAAAAACCTTTTCATATATCTGTGGTTATAAATTTCTATGGTCAATATGTGATCTAGGTAGGTGATCTGTGATCTGATCGACTCTTGTCATTTGTCATTGCTTCCATTTTTAATCAACTAATAAATCATTGTGAAAAAATTATTACTTTATAGTTTTTGTGATGTGTAAATAACCATCACAGAAATATTGTTTGAGCTTTTCCTTCATAACGTTAATATAATGTTATTTTAAATTATTTATTAAACAACTCGATTCTTAATAATACCACTTATTAATTTTCAGTTCTCAGTTGAAAGCAAAAATGAAGAGAAAAGTCCATTTCTATTTCCACAATAACTGCATTATTTTTATTTTGAAGAAAGTACACAATTCGTCAGAAATTCAGTCGAACATTACAAATAAACTCACGGTATGTAAAATTTTCTTTTCTTTCACTATTGGTAGGTAATGAGTGTCTGAGATTTATTTTGTTATTTTAGAACCGAGGATCGACGTTTTCCCTAGCACAAGCAAGTATCGACTCCTTTATGTCAAATTCGACAAATAGTTTTATAGAATGCAATGCATGGCTATCTTGATATTGCAATTTTGACGGAAATTCTTTATATATACAGATTCAAATTTTTAAATATTGTTCATTTTGAGTAAACCAATTAAATATTCTTATTGTCCCATTCAATTTTCACATACAGTTTTTATTTAATTAAATTCTCTTGAGTACTTATTGCGAAAACACTGTTTTAAAACGTACCTTCACACTATGTTAAAAATCATTCATTTTTCACTTCTTAAACCTAATAAAGCATTACAAACTATAATATTCTTCTTATATACACTATTTTCTATCATTATTTATAGGTTTCGTTATAAATGATCTTTTAAAACTATACTGTTTATAGATTATTGATTCATCATGAGGTTAGATGTCATTTTTACTTTGATTAAATTTTTGTATTTAGATTGAGTTAAACTAAACAAATTTGTTCTGTTTACCAAGATTGAAGTCTCTTCTGGCCTTCTATATATATTTTTTTCTGTCTTAAAACAATACTACAAGGTTTTTCTGAAAATTTTGATACTACGTTATAACGCAATACTGATATTTCAAAATTTCAGTTAACTCTATTGGATATTTTTTACTATTAAATCACTGTTCTAGTTGACTTTAAAATACTATTATTTGAGAATAGGCATCACATTAGACTTTTCAAATTAAACGTTATAGATAGAACTTGTATTTTCAAAAATATCTGGTGCTCAAATTGATATTGTAAAATCTGGGATGTAAACGATATTGTCAGAACCTTTCATAATGTTACTTATTGAACCAAGTATTGTTTACAATGAAATGAAACAAATTTAAAACATTTCCTTTTAGTAAAGTAGCTCAAATATGTTAAAACTCAATTCCAAGTTATGTAATAGTAATAACTTCTATTTAAGTTTACAAAATAGTATATTTTTATAACAGCATAAAAAAAACAGTGAATGAATGGCAAACTCTAAAAGAACGGAGAAATGGTTCAACAGGTGGAGAATGAAGCCTAATCCTTTGAAATCTCAATTAATAATCTTCAATCATACACCAACACATAAAACACCACCTATTTATATTAACAACAACATAATACCATGTACATTAACTGTAAAGTACCTCGGTATGACTATCGACAATAAACTCAAGTTTAATAAAAATGCAGAGATAGCAAAGAAAAAATGCATTAGCCGAGGAAAACACTTTCGAAGCATAACATACCAAAACATGGGCATGAGCAAGAAAACTGCAGCACAGGTATACAAAAGTATCTGTAGACCGAGTATGGCCATATAATACACCAGACAATAGACCCATATGGAAAACACTTCAGGCAGCAGAGACAACAACCATAAGAGCCATCACAAAAATGAGACATCCATCAAACCCTCTCCACAATCCATCAAATAAACTTCTATACCAAACCACAAAAGTACAGCCACTAAAGGGTAGATTGACAACTCTGTCCCAAACATTCTCCAAGAGGATGCATAATAAAGAAATAATGGATACACTATGCATAAACGAGATCATACACAGCAGTCGAAACGAAGATATCCTCATAAGACAGTTTGGGAAGTGATAAATACAAGTCATTGAAGGAAAATGAAAGTGAAAATACTAACAATAACTATTTTTTCTTATTTTTGTCTTTTGGATTTTTGTTGTTTTTTTTATATACACACTAATGTTACTTTTATTATTATTAAGTCTATTATATTAAATAATGTAAGTATTACTGGCAGGAGGTTCTCGGTCGATGGCCATTTAGTTGTACCAATAAATGACGTTTATTATTATTATTAGTGCTTATAGGTATTTTTGTGTTTATGTGGGTAGAGCCTTCGTTTTTAAACAATATTTTGAATTGCTATTAAACCACTTATGGCAACACATTGTTGCTTTCTTTTCCAATTTAGTGAAAATTGGTGATACTTAAAATAGTTCTCGATTGTTCGGTTAACACTAGGCTTAATATGAATAGATTGATCTTTTCTGAGTATTTGAAAATTTTTTTTTGGTGTATTTTTGGGTTTATCAAGTTTTAATACTTTCAATAAAATGATGTGATGTGAAGTGATTAATAAAATTCTAGTCGCCTATAAAGTTTAAAGTAGAACTTTGATAAAGTTATTTCATATTTAATCTCAATATAAATAATCAGTATCCTATCTACCCTTAGGTGTAGGGTGTTATATCTAATTATGATGCACAAACTTTGTCCATTCTTTATTATTTTTAGTCCCTTCTTCTCTGTAAAATTAGTGCTATCTCTTGATTCCATGTATTTATCGGTCTCCCTCTGCTGTTCTAGTATATTACTATTGTCCAAACTCAATGAATTAGGCGAGAACAATATAGTCACCTTACTGTGGATTCCAGGACACAATGGAATAGGAGGAAACGCCCTTTTGGGGGGCCGGAACCCTTTTGCAGTATCAGCTCCAGTGTAATATTGGAAGAAATAGGCAAAGCCGAAAAAAGAGAAGATCGCACCATTGGAAAGATCTATTAGGGCTTATTAAAGATTCTTCTGGGTGACTACAGCCTGTTGAGATCAAATGAATGCATAAGTCGGAGTAAAACTGCGCTAAAAGTTTTAACAGGGATCCTAACGGGACATTGTCGCCTGAATGGGCACCTCTGAAAAGTTCAAAATAGTGGAGGAAGAAGAATGTAGATTCTGTGGCATTGAAGAAGAAACCTCCATCCACATACGTGCTAGGGCACAACACCTAGGAGATTACTGGATAGAAGAGGGACATTTACCTAAGCTAAAGCCTGCAGATATCCTAAAATTCCTTCGGGAAATAGGACTAAAGGAGCTACTAGGCTCTGAGACTTTCCTCAGGAACTAAGTAGCAGTATGGGGGCACAATTAATCTTTTAGGTATCAGTGAATGTCACCCCACATACTTGTCATTGACTAAAAGTATTTTACATTCAACTCGAAAAGCATAGATTTGATACTACATAGTACAGGACATCCAATGCCCCTGATAGAGGTAGATTTTATTAAATCGATAGCAGATTTAGAATCGGAAAGGAATATAGCATTACATAATTCGTTTGAAATCAGTCAATAGTGGCTTTTCTGTATAGCTACCAGTTCTGATGTATACATGCTACATATATCGAGTAATTTTTAAAATATGATAAGTCTAAAGTCTGGATAAAAATCGCACATCCTACACCATCCTTAGATTCATCTGTATATGGGTATTTTATTAACAAATTCTGAGAAGGACTACGTTGATTTGATTGGAATTTGAAAAATTGGAAATTATAACTTTGGTAAGTATATTTCTTTTATAATCTTGATGCCCTGGTGGAACCGTTCCTCTTGCTCTTCGCTTTAATCACCCAAGATTTCATAAAATGTATCTCTAAATTACTGTACAAATAATGCAATTTGACTCTCGTGCTAGTTCATAGTTTTAGGAAATTCTAGCGAACATTTCCGCAAGTGTTAGGAGCAACATTTTTTTCTACGAGCGGACCCAAAAATTTTAAAAATAAAATGACACTAACCTCTTTACCGACTGCACCAATACGCCCTTTTTTATTTCGTTATGCTGAATCAAGATCTGTCCGATTTTGCCACTTTCCGAATCTTCGACAATTAAATTGTTTTTCGTGTGAGTCAACGCGTCGGTACGAAGAAGTATGTGGCCGCTATCGTTCGATTTGCCGTTTCGGAGTAATATGAAGTTGTTGCGGTTGAGCTCCGGTCCGGTAGAAGTCGTTTGATTTTCGTTAAGAGCTGCTGTCGTTATGGTACGAATTATCTTGGGATTGTTGCCGTGATGCATTTGTTTATCGTTATTTGAAATCGTGCTTATTTCCGATGGTAAAACATCATTGGGATCTGAAACAATAAAAAAATTGTAAATTTTCATTTTAATTGAAAAACTCTTAGGTAAAATTCAACATAGTCGTCTTTAGAAAGGATACATTAATTCCAAGACTTCTCTAACATTTCTATGAATGAGGAGGAAACGGAGATCCAATAAAAATTTTTTTTCATGTAATTGTAAGACTCAAAAAGTATAAAGTTATAATAAAACTCGATAATAATACAACTATCCGAATTTACTCTTTTAAATATGACGGCTGTGTGTAGACTAAACTTCCAAAAAATGATCCCATTCCAAACAGACCACTTCACTTTTCAGAACCCTCAACTTGTCCCCTCTCCCCTTCAATCCTGACCATCTGCACGTGTTACGAGAGATGAGATAAACAAAACTCGGTTCACAAGCAAAGTGATTTTTTAATGGGTCTAATAAATAAAGTAATAATATTCGTTAATGGGTATTGTCTAATAAATATAATACGCTAGAAATATGAAATATAACATAATGTTAAAAAAGTATGTCTCTGATTAATTGGTATCTACTGAATTTTCACTTAAAAGTTACATTTTGCACCTTTTTTCGTCCAATAAAATTCAATGAATATGTCCTGTCACCTCCAGGACCGTTCCGTTAATATATCTCGCTAGTTCTCGACAGGAAGGATCTAATAACAATATCCTTTCGGTGACTTGGCACATAATAATCTTGTAACAGACCCACTACAAAAACCATAGGGCCATATCAGCAAAAATGTAGAACGTGATGGCCATTGAACAAACTTGCATAACAATGTTCATTAGTTTTTATGTGTAGGAACAGGACCGGTTTATACAGTTTTTAAACTGTATCTTTTAAGTATAGATGTCAAAATCACGTTTTAGAATTGACAGAAACTATGGAAAACTCTTTGTTTTGCCCTTCTGCGCAATATGTTTGTAGTTTTAAGCAACAAAAGCAAAAATTTGAGGTTGTGCACCTTTTCAATCTTACATCGTTAATATCAATTACAACCAAACAACGCCTCTGCATACTTTCAATGCTTCCTCAAACATCAACTGTACCAAATATTACAAAATCATCTTTTGTTACATAAGCATCAGGCGCCGAGCGTGTAACTTTTATTTTCATTATATTTGATGTAGTAAATTAGATGAAGGGTACCTATTATATATATTATAGTAGAGTAATGCATATTATATATTGTGAGTATGGATGATTAGTAAACGACTTGAAGAGTATCTATAAACTAACATAATCTCTCTTAGCTCAACGTAATCTTGTTTAACCTTTTTTTTTGTGGTGAAAATTCTCCTTATGAACACCTTCCGCGTACGGTCGGTAGAGTAGGGCTCGCAGCTCGCGTTGTTCAGAGCGCATACCCACTAAAAACACCTCAAAGACGTCCGTGGTCCGCCCCGGAATCCCACCCCTTGATGGGATGTCTTCAGGGTGGAGGCTTTCGTTGACTTTGGTTTAACCTATGGTTTCGTGTACTCTTTCTTCCTTTTCATTGTCGTTCTTATGTATTTTTTCATAGTTTTTCATTTCTGGTCTGTTCCCATAGAACGCACATGTTCAGTGTATGACAGACGCTGTCTATCTTTCCGCAGTATATACATTCGTCGTCTTCAGTACCGATTCGGTAGATAAAGGTTCTGAAATATCCATATCCGCTTAGGGCTTGTGTAAGGTAGTAGTGTGTTTTTCGGAAAGGGCATTTCACCGATCCTATGACGTCTGGTATAAGCATCTTTGTCTACTGAGCCACGTCTTCCGTCATTTCCCATTCACTTTGCCACATGTTCCCTCTCTTCTGTTTTTGCAGGGTTCCTTGTTCCGACTTCTCTTTGGTAGGACCGCCTTCTTTCGACTATTTCGATGTGAATGGGGATGATTCCGGCCATCACTTGTGCCGCCTTGCTGGAGACTGTTCTGTATGCGCTGGTAATCCTTGAAAGTGCTTTCCGTTGTACACTAGTCAGTAGGTCTTTGTATCTTTTGATTTCTGCGACTCGGTGCCAAATTGGTGCGGTGTAGAGTCTATTTGTGGCTCCTATGATTTCCTCTTCCTGCTGCTAGGTCCACTAATGTAGGGCATAAGTCGGCTTAGCGCTGTGGCCCTGGCCTCTGCTTTCCGGATGGTGTATATTACGTGGTGCCTTGTTGGTCTAGCATGACTCCAAGGTATTTTATGGCTCTTTTTGGTTCTATGCGTGATTCTCCCATTTTGAATCTTGCCAGGTTTTTATCTTATCTCCTGGAATTTAGGAGTGCTGCTTTCGTCTTTTCCGGAGCTAGTTCGAGGTCGTTTTTCTCTATCTATTTTTGGATGGTTTCCAGTGCCTCGTTTTAATTTTCCACTAAATCTTGTGGTCTATTCGCACACACTATGATCGCCAAGTCGTCCACGTATGCAACGGCCTTGACTCCCTCCGGCCATAATAGCCTTAGGATTCCATCGTACAGTACGTTCCACAGGGTAGGTCCAAGGACTGAGCCCTGTGGGACCTCGGCCGTTACCTGCATCTCCTGTCTCCTTTTCCGATTCGTAAGATAGTCTTTGATGGTATTTCTTAGATATTTCGATATCTCTAGTTTTTCCAGATTTTGGCCACGATGCGGTGTTAAATGCGTTCTTCACGTCTATCGTGATCATAGTAACCCATTTTCTCCCTTTGTGTTATTTCACAGTATCGAGGACTTCTTCGATTGCCGTTATTGTTGATCTTCCTTTCATAAAACCGAATTGGAGTTCCGCGATACCTCCTTTCTCATTTAGTTATTCTTTTAGGCGCCTTTTGATCAGGTCTTACTGATCGTGTCGAGCAAACAGATCAGCCGATACTTTTGTGTATTTCCTCCTCCTTTCGGTCTTGTCTAACCTAACATAATCTTGTCTAACCTAACATAATATGACAGCGTGACATAATATCGTAATCTCTTTAATCCAACCCTTGATTTTATAACTTTCCTGTTTTCACACGTAATACGCTTAGGGTGTTGTCGGTATTTAATTTAAAAAGCCGGTTCTGGTGCACCGGAATGGTTGGTATTATGATCACTAGTAATAACGATACGTTCTTGATTTATAGTTTTTATGTGACCCCCTTGAAAGTTTTAATAAAGGTAAGAAACATATTGATTGCTCCAGGCGAAGGAAACTTTCGGATAAAGTCGTCTACACTATTCCTACCCTTGTTAACTTAAAATTTAATGGGAAAGTTAAAAGAAAACTGCTTGGTTATATAGTTTTTCAGGAAATTGTTTCATTTGTTTTTTTTCCAAGCTCATAACGACTTCGCTGAGTTTTATGTCTCTAGTTAGAAATACACCAGTTGTCAGAGAACAATATAGATTTTATTTACTCGTTAAAATACTAATTAAAGATGCTTAGCCATAGTGATGCCTTTTACTTCACCTTTGTTCCATATTCATTACTTACACGTTCATATTTCTATCGAGTCAGATTTTGGATAGTTCTGTGTAATTGGGCTCTATATATTCCTCGCCAAAGATTCTTGAATCTCTCTAAGCGCATTGTCGAAGCTGGAGTCTGCTTGACAGTTCCAGAAGATTCGGAAGCAATATTAATTCGTTTAGTTAACATGAGTGGGTAAGAGGTTTGGTGGTTATTAGCATTGCTTTAGTTAATTACAGAATGATCGGCCAGCTCTGGTTCTTTGGTTGCTCTCCGAAAGATGCAGTTAATGAAAGCTTATAATACCGAACAGAACATTGATAGTAAGAATTCACTCTGAACTTTTAATCCTTTTTCCAAGAGACTAACCTAAAGGTTGGTGTTCTCATATTTTCCACTGACGTCTATCTTGGTGTATCAATCCAATAATTGGTACAGTGTTTGTTTTATAAATAGATGTTTTTAATGTTCAATTCGGGCATCAATCGAACCAATGTGTCAAGTATGGAAATACGATTATCACTTGGCAATTTCATGAAGGCTTTGAACGCATCGTGACTAAAATAATAATTGGTACATTTAGATGCGCGAAATGTTCCTATTTAGTTGTAGTTATAGTTGGGTGGATACTGGGAGATAACGAGATGAGATTCGTTTGTAAATAGAAAAAGTGTTTTAATAAAAGGATGCATAAGACTTTAATGCCCGATTTCACCAACCGTAATACCTAAATAAAGTGATAATATTAGGTATTTCTTAGCGCGTGGTGAAACGTAAATTGCATTTAGGAATCCCTAAAGCCGATGTAGATATTACTTAACTTTAGGAAATGGTTGGTGAAATCGGGTATAAGAGTTTTGACAGGAGTCCCAAAAGTAAATTGCCGCCTGAATGAGCACCTCAAACTGGTGACGTGGAAAGAGTGTAGATTCTATGGAATGGAAGAAGGACACAGGGCACAATACCTAGGTGAATACTGAATAGAAGACGCGAATTTATCTAAAACGAAGGACACACTAGGCTGGTTGCCAGCTGTGGTTTCAGTCACCCATCGATCACTTAGGAGTGATAACCAAATTCGTCGCTGGCAAAACTGGACATGTTCAACATTTTGTACTAGGTTTGTTCCTACTGGCATTTATGAACCGTAATGGAATCGTTTCGAGTACTGTATAGTGCGCAAGCTCGAATTTGGGATGGACTCATCAACTTTATCACCCCTTTCAGAAGGTGAGCCGGTGGATACGTTGGTAGACTAAAGGTGTGGAAGGGCCTCTGAATAGGTGGTGTTGCGGGTCACTTGGTTAATGATTACTAATAGCTGACTATTCAACTATATAGAATGGTCTTCTTCAAGTATTCTGCATCGACTTCTTCTCCTGATAAATACTGAATGTATATTTATATATCCAGTCAAGTTCGAGTAAAACAGATAAACATATAATTGTTTTGTCTTACTTCACGCTTTGAACTTGACTTTATATTCAGTAACCTTCTTAGTTTATATTTATATAATAATGAAATGTTCGAACGTTTTGTTGAAATAAGATCAAGGGAATTTAATTCTTATTTTAAATATTTATTATTATATTATTATATTGGGACGAAAGGCATCACATCACCATAAATAAGCTTGGTTTTTAATCTTGAAATTCCATTTTTATCCCCAAAAATTTCAAACTTCCTCAATCCCTTCACATTTTCTTTTATGTCTTTGTTTTGAACAAATTTTATCAAACATTCTTCCATTTCTTGACTGTTTAAATAATCAAATTTCTTGTTTTTCTTGAATTCCATGCATTTACTTCTCTGTTTGTTTTTAACATTGTGGTTAAATCTGAGCTTTTTATTTCTGTTTATTCTTTTTTTAAATAAAAAAAGTCGATTTAAAGAAAAACATTCGATTAGTATAAACTCTTTATCTGCTCTGTTTGAAATTACCATTTAGACTTAAGTTCTTGAACAGACAACAACAGGAAATCTTCCAATATGTTTAGGTTCAAAACATAATGGAACGAAATTTGTAAACATTTCCAACTTCTCAGTAGAAAGATGTTTCTTAAAATGAAAAGTTTCAGAGGGTGTACCTGGAATCAGCTTTATTTTCATTTTCAACGCCGGTCCCGATGGAATTCGATGTCAAAAAGGGGGCGGCAATATGCCCTTGAGAATATTCCTTCCGATGGACGGTGAAAGATGATGCCGAATCTAGATTTAGGTAAAAACGTAGGTATATACGTAAGATGAAATTCCATATGATTTTAATATAGAAAAATGGATTAAAGGTGGAAGATAACAATGGATAATAGCGTGATGTGGAAAAACGCATTTTCAACATAAAAAGTCTTGTAAATACTACAAAACTATTAATTTTGAACTGATATGTTAGAAGAGTATTCTCAAAAGATTAGTCTACTTGGAAAAAAATTTACAAAAGCATATTCGAAAATCCACTTTCTCAAACCAAAAGTTACTCATAACTCGACTAATTGAAGAGATAGAACGTTCAAATCACCACCAATCGATTCAGGGGAAAATTTTATAAATACAAGTGAATATTGAATCGATATTTCCCAGCATTAAGGAAATTGACGGAAATCGCGAAATATTTCCATACCTTTGTTCAAAATTTCCAACAAAAAAAAATTTTGTCGAATAAGATTCAATGCAATACATACATTGACCGGATTTTATGGTAAAAATTATTTGAGATGATAAAACTTTAACCGAACAAAAATGTTCACGAGCTACAGCTTTTCATAATTTTTCAACTAAATATTCAACAATTTTAATTTTATAGTCAAAAATCTTTTATTGCCGTCATTATAAAAGAAAATGCAGGATATAAGAAACAATCTACTTTTATATTATTATCGCGTTTCTGCCTCGGCTATTATAGCCGGCGTATTTAATACTCCCAAAAAAAAAACTGAAGAATTTTCATTGGACTGTGAATATTGTTCTGGTTTACCAAATTTTAGTGTCTACTTCCTTGCATGAAATGTTACGAAAAAGAGTTAGCGTACTCGAGTTTTTATTGAAAGTATTTCGGAATTACTTCTTTAATAGTATTGCAAAATAGTCGGCAGTCAAAATAAATGAAGATATATAATGTCAATTTAACACGAAGTGTATACATTTTTATTAGTCAAACTAGTGCCTGTGAAAGGTTTCAACCCATCGGAAAAAAAAGTTAGGTGAGGTTGTAGAGATTAGAGTGTGGAGTTTAGAAAGTAGAGAGTAAAGATTAGAGCGAAGAGAGTGTGGAGAATAGGGAGAGAGAAGAGGGTAGATATTAGGTAGTAAAGATTAGAGCATAGGGAGTAAGTAGTAGACGAGAGTAGAGGAGTAGAGAGTATAAAGTCCTGTAGCAATCATAGAAGCCAGAATAAATTTTTAAAAACTAAAAAAACCGGTTTGGAGCCGATCAAACTTTTTAATTTATTGCAAAATGATGAGGGTGATCCGTGTTGCAGTTGATGATCCTGGTCTGGATAACATTTTTTTCCAACTTTACCACCTTGTATATCAGAAAGAAGCGATCTTAGACCCCTTATTATTTTTGTCTCCCGATCTCAAGTTTTAGAAATATGTAAAGTATATTTAACAATATTTCGTTGACTCGGTATCTGGTCTTAAGGATTGATTAATAAAATTTTATGAATCCCTCATTGTAGCGTAAACAGTAACAGATCCGAAGTCGGTAAAATTTAGAAACTTAAACTAAATATTATTTTACCAGCCAAACATTTCAGTTGTAAAATAATCATACTATTAGGCATTATCTTTTCAAAGAAACGATTACGATCCGATACTGTGCTATTGTTACCGGATTAAGGACTACCTGCTGTGGGTTTTTCTCTTGTTAGAAATATCTTGGAATGGAGTATAACTACTAATGACATTCTATATCAATTGATATCAAAAACCCTACGCTTTTTGAAATAAATTAAACATTTTTAATACATTATTCATTGATTAAATTTGACGTTTAAATTACCTAACTTTACTCCAATCCATCTTTCTACTATTTTTTTTTTATTAAACGCTAGATACCCACGCTTTTGACTACTTTTTTTATTCATTTCAAAAAAACTTATTTCATGTCCAATTATTTAGACTGTAATAACAGGTGAAATAGGTAGAGATGCGATACACATTCTGACACGATGTACGTTAGACAAATAAACGTGTCATCTCTCATCACCCATGCTACGACTCTTGGCATCGTCTCACTTCTATTTCGGTGTAATACGATTTATATTTACGTGTTCACCGAAAAACTGAAAATATTTACATGTAACTATATACACTAAGAAACTACCGGATAGTTAGATAAGAAGAGTCAGAGAAAACACTGTCAGCAGATCCTTTGTTTATCAATAGTAAAAATATCAATAATATTAATTTTAAATCATTCTTCTTTCATTCAACCACTAAATAACCACCTTTTCACCTTGAAATTGTGAAGTTTATAGGAGCTTAACTTGGACGGTTTCCGTTTTACGAATCATCAATGTAGAAGTAGTGAAAATATCCGAAAATCCTTTTTCTGAAACCATAAGGTATTCATAACTCGACTAATTGAAATTCGTAACCGGGAGTTTTTTGATACGAAAAAACGACTGGCACAATCAGTTTTTTGATAAAATCATTATTTCACCTTCAAATAGTCATGAAATTTTCGAAAATCCATTTTTCAAAACAAAAAATAATCATAACTCGACTAATAGGAAATATAGAACGTTCTAGTCTTCACCAATCGATAGAGGGAACAATTTTACATATTTTAGTGAATTTTGGGTCGATATTGCCAAGGATTAAGGGAGTTAGAAAAAAGCAATTTGTTTCTCAAAATATTTCCATACCTACCTCTTTGTTCTAAATTTTCGACAAAAAAATTTAAAAAATGATAAAAATTAGTAAAGAGGGGTTTTTTGGACCGGAAAATCGACTGGCAAATCTTGACAATTTTTTTAAGTCTTAAACTTCAAAATATTTTCGTAAGTTCCAAATTGTCAATCTTTTTAAAGGCGTGAGTTAGGGAAAAAATTAGTTAAATATAATAAATCTTGATCACGATGTTTGTTGAAACTCTATTTTTAAAGTTTCGGTAGCGGTCCAGCTGCCGTTATCAAGAATAATGAAAAATAATAAAATTTCGAATCATCGAAAATTGATTATTTTCGATTAATCGATTATTTTCGATTAATCGATTATTTTCGATTAATCGATTATTTTCGATTAATCGATTTTTTTCGATTAATCGATTATTTTCGATTAATCGATTATTTTAGAATAATCGATTATTTTCGATTAATCGATTATTTTCGATTAATCGATTTTTTTCGATTGATCGATTTTTTTCGATTAATCGATTTTTTTCGATTAATCGACTGGCACAATCAGTTTTGTGATAAAATCATTATTTCGCCTTCAAATAGAGTCATGAAATTTTCGAAAATCCACTTTTCAAAACAAAAAATACTCATAACTCGACAAATAGGAAATATAGAACGTTCTAGTCTTCACCAATCGATAGAGGGGACAATTTTACATATTTTAGGGAATTTTGAGTCCATATTTCCAAGGATTATGGGAGTTAGAAAAAATCAATTTGTATCGCAAAATATTTCCCCCTTTGTTCTAAATTTTCGACAAAAAAAGTATAAAAAATGCTAAAAATTCGTAAAGAGGGGTTTTTTTGGCCAAAAAATCGACTGGCACAATCAGTTTTTTGATAAAATCATTATTTCACCTTCAAATAGAGTCATGAAATTTTCGAAAATCCACTTTTCAAAACAAACAATACTCATAACTCGACAAATAGGAAAGATAGAACGTTCTAGTCTTCACCAATCGATAGAGGGGACAATTTTACATATTTTAAAGAATTTTGAGTCCATATTTCCAAGGATTATGGGAGTTAGAAAAAATCAATTTGTATCGCAAAATATTTCCCCCTTTGTTCTAAATTTTCGACAAAAAAAATTATAAAAAATGCTAAAAATTCGTAAAGAGGGGTTTTTTTGGCCAAAAAATCGACTGGCACAATCAGTTTTGTGATAAAATCATTATTTCGCCTTCAAATAGAGTCATGAAATTTTCGAAAATCCACTTTTCGAAACAAAAAATACTCATAACTCGACAAATAGGAAAGATAGAACGTTCTAGTCTTCACCAATCGATAGAGGGGACAATTTTACATATTTTAGTGAATTTTGAGTCTATATTTCCAAGGATTATGGGAGTTAGAAAAAATCAATTTGTATCGCAAAATATTTCCATAGCTACCCCCTTTGTTCTAAATTTTCGACAAAATTTTTTAAAAAATGCTAAAAATTCGTAAAGAGGGGTTTTTTGGCCAAAAAATCGACTGGCACAATCAGTTTTGTGATAAAATCATTATGTCGCCTTCAAATAGAGTCATGAAATTTTCGAAAATCCACGTTTCGAAACAAAAAATACTCATAACTCGACAAATAGGAAAGTTAGAACGTTCTAGTCTTCACCAATCGATAGAGGGGACAATTTTACATATTTTAGTGAATTTTGAGTCTATATTTCCAAGGATTATGGGAGTTAGAAAAAATCAATTTGTATCGCAAAATATTTCCATAGCTACCCCCTTTGTTCTAAATTTTCGACAAAGAAATTATAAAAAATGCTAAAAATTCGTAAAAAGGAGTTTTTTTGGCCAAAAAATCGACTGGCACAATCAGTTTTGTGATAAAATCATTATGTCGCCTTCAAATAGAGTCATGAAATTTTCGAAAATCCACTTTTCGAAACAAAAAATACTCATAACTCGACAAATAGGAAAGTTAGAACGTTCTAGTCTTCACCAATCGATAGAGGGGACAATTTTACATATTTTAGTGAATTTTGAGTCTATATTTCCAAGGATTATGGGAGTTAGAAAAAATCAATTTGTATCGCAAAATATTTCCATGTTCTAAATTTTCGACAAAAAAATAATAAAAAATGCTAAAAATTCGTAAAGAGGGGTTTTTTTGGCCAAAAAATCGACTGGCACAATCAGTTTTGTGATAAAATCATTATGTCGCCTTCAAATAGAGTCATGAAATTTTCGAAAATCCACTTTTCAAAACAAAAAATACTCATAACTCGACAAATAGGAAAGATAGAACGTTCTAGTCTTCACCAATCGATAGAGGGGACAATTTTACATATTTTAGTGAATTTTGAGTCTATATTTCCAAGGATTATGGGAGTTAGAAAAAATCAATTTGTATCGCAAAATATTTCCATAGCTACCCCCTTTGTTCTAAATTTTCGACAAAAAAATTATAAAAAATGCTAAAAATTCTTAAAGAGGGGTTTTTTTGGCCAAAAAATCGACTGGCACAATCAGTTTTGTGATAAAATCATTATTTCGCCTTCAAATAGAGTCATGAAATTTTCGAAAATCCACTTTTCGAAACAAAAAATACTCATAACTCGACAAATAGGAAAGATAGAACGTTCTAGTCTTCACCAATCGATAGAGGGGACAATTTTACATATTTTAGTGAATTTTGAGTCCATATTTCCAAGGATTATGGGAGTTAGAAAAAATCAATTTGTATCGCAAAATATTTCCATAGCTACCCCCTTTCTTCTAAATTTTCGACAAAAAAATTATAAAAAATGCTAAAAATTCTTAAAGAGGGGTTTTTTTGGCCAAAAAATCGACTGGCACAATCAGTTTTGTGATAAAATCATTATTTCGCCTTCAAATAGAGTCATGAAATTTTCGAAAATCCACTTTTCGAAACAAAAAATACTCATAACTCGACAAATAGGAAAGATAGAACGTTCTAGTCTTCACCAATCGATAGAGGGGACAATTTTACATATTTTAGTGAATTTTGAGTCTATATTTCCAAGGATTATGGGAGTTAGAAAAAATCAATTTGTATCGCAAAATATTTCCATAGCTACCCCCTTTGTTCTAAATTTTCGACAAAAAAATTATGAAAAATGCTAAAAATTCGTAAAAAGGGGTTTTTTTGGCCAAAAAATCGACTGGCACAATCAGTTTTGTGATAAAATCATTATTTCGCCTTCAAATAGAGTCATGAAATTTTCGAAAATCCACTTTTCGAAACAAAAAATACTCATAACTCGACAAATAGGAAAGATAGAACGTTCTAGTCTTCACCAATCGATAGAGGGGACAATTTTACATATTTTAGTGAATTTTGAGTCTATATTTCCAAGGATTATGGGAGTTGGAAAAAATCAATTTGTATCGCAAAATATTTCCATAGCTACCCCCTTTGTTCTAAATTTTCGACAAAAATTTTTTAAAAAATGCTAAAAATTCGTAAAGAGGGGTTTTTTGGCTAAAAAATCGACTGGCACAATCAGTTTTGTGATAAAATCATTATGTCGCCTTCAAATAGAGTCATGAAATTTTCGAAAATCCACTTTTCGAAACAAAAAATACTCATAACTCGACAAATAGGAAAGATAGAACGTTCTAGTCTTCACCAATCGATAGAGGGGACAATTTTACATATTTTAGTGAATTTTGAGTCTATATTTCCAAGGATTATGGGAGTTAGAAAAAATCAATTTGTATCGCAAAACATTTCCATAGCTACCCCCTTTGTTCTAAATTTTCGACAAAAAATTTTTAAAAAATGCTAAAAATTCGTAAAGAGGGGTTTCATGGCCAAAAAATCGACTGGCACAATCAGTTTTGTGATAAAATCATTATGTCGCCTTCAAATAGAGTCATGAAATTTTCGAAAATCCACTTTTCAAAACAAAAAATACTCATAACTCGACTAATAGGAAAGATAGAAGGTTCTAGTCTTCACCAATCGATAGAGGGGACAATTTTACATCTTTTAGTGAATTTTGAGTCTATATTTCCAAGGATTATGGGAGTTAGAAAAAATCAATTTGTATCGCAAAATATTTCCATAGCTACCCCCTTTGTTCTATATTTTCGACAAAAAAATTATAAAAAATGCTAAAAATTCGTAAAGAGGGGTTTTTTTGGCCAAAAAATCGACTGGCACAATCAGTTTTGTAATAAAATCATTATTTCGCCTTCAAATAGAGTCATGAAATTTTCGAAAATCCACTTTTCGAAACAAAAAATACTCATAACTCGACAAATAGGAAAGATAGAACGTTCTAGTCTTCACCAATCGATAGAGGGGACAATTTTACATATTTTAGTGAATTTTGAGTCTATATTTCCAAGGATTATGGGAGTTAGAAAAAATCAATTTGTATCGCAAAATATTTCCATAGCTACCCCCTTTGTTCTAAATTTTCGACAAAAAATTTTTAAAAAATGCTAAAAATTCGTAAAGAGGGGTTTCATGGCCAAAAAATCGACTGGCACAATCAGTTTTGTGATAAAATCATTATGTCGCCTTCAAATAGAGTCATGAAATTTTCGAAAATCCACTTTTCGAAACAAAAAATACTCATAACTCGACAAATAGGAAAGTTAGAACGTTCTAGTCTTCACCAATCGATAGAGGGGACAATTTTACATCTTTTAGTGAATTTTGAGTCCATATTTCCAAGGATTAAGGGAGTTAGGAAAAATCAATTTGTATCGCAAAATATTTCCATAGCTACCCTCTTTGTTCTAAATTTTCGACAAAAAATTTCAAAAAATGCTAAAAATTCGTAAAGAGGGGTTTTTTGGCCAAAAAATCGACTGGCAAATCTTGACAATTTTTTTAAGTCTTAAACTTCAAAATATTTTCGTAAGTTCCAAATTGTCAATCTTTTTAAAGGCGTGAGTTAGGGAAAAAATTAGTTAAATATAATAAATCTTGACCACGATGTTTGTTGAAACTCTATTTTTAAAGTTTCGGTAGCGGTCCAGCTGCCGTTATCAAGAATAATGAAAAATAATAAAATTTCGAATCATCGAAAATTGATTATTTTCGATTATTTTCGATTAATCGATTTTTTTCGATTAATCGATTTTTTTCGATTAATCGATTTTTTTCGATTAATCGATTTTTTTCGATTAATCGATTTTTTTCGATTAATCGATTTTTTTCGATTCATCGATTATTTTCGATTAATCGATTATTTTAGAATGATCGATTATTTTCGATTAATCGATTATTTTCGATTAATCGATTTTTTTCGATTAATCGACTGGCACAATCAGTTTTGTAATAAAATCATTATTTCGCCTTCAAATAGAGTCATGAAATTTTCGAAAATCCACTTTTCGAAACAAAAAATACTCATAACTCGACAAATAGGAAAGATAGAACGTTCTAGTCTTCACCAATCGATAGAGGGAACAATTTTACATATTTTAGGGAATTTTGAGTCCATATTTCCAAGGATTATGGGAGTTAGAAAAAATCAATTTGTATCGCAAAATATTTCCATACCTACCCCTTTGTTCTAAATTTTCGACAAAAAAATTATAAAAAATGCTAAAAATTCGTAAAGAGGGGTTTTTTGGCCAAAAAATCGACTGGCACAATCAGTTTTGTGATAAAATCATTATTTCGCCTTCAAATAGAGTCATGAAATTTTCGAAAATCCACTTTTCGAAACAAAAAATACTCATAACTCGACAAATAGGAAAGATAGAACGTTCTAGTCTTCACCAATCGATAGAGGGGACAATTTTACATATTTTAGTGAATTTTGAGTCTATATTTCCAAGGATTATGGGAGTTAGGAAAAATCAATTTGTATCGCAAAATATTTCCATAGCTACCCTCTTTGTTCTAAATTTTCGACAAAAAATTTCAAAAAATGCTAAAAATTCGTAAAGAGGGGTTTTTTGGCCAAAAAATCGACTGGCAAATCTTGACAATTTTTTTAAGTTTTAAACTTCAAAATATTTTCGTAAGTTCCAAATTGTCAATCTTTTTAAAGGCGTGAGTTAGGGAAAAAATTAGTTAAATATAATAGTTCTTGATCACGATGTTTGTTGAAACTCTATTTTTAAAGTTTCGGTAGCGGTCCAGCTGCCGTTATCAAGAATAATGAAAAATAATAAAATTTCGAATCATCGAAAATTGACTATTTTCGATTAATCGATTATTTTCGATTAATCGATTATTTTCGATTAATCGATTATTTTCGATTAATCGATTATTTTAGAATAATCGATTATTTTCGATTAATCGATTATTTTCGATTAATCGATTATTTTCGATAAATCGGTTTTTTTTCGATTAATCGATTTTTTTCGATCAATCGATTATTTTCGATTAATCGATTATTATAGAATAATCAATTATTTTCGATTAATCGATTATTTTCGACTAATCGATTTTTTCCGATTAATCGACTGGCACAATCAGTTTTGTGATAAAATCATTATTTCGCCTTCAAATAGAGTCATGAAATTTTCGAAAATCCACTTTTCAAAATAAAAAAATACTCATAACTCGACAAATAGGAAATATAGAACGTTCTAGTCTTCACCAATCGATAGAGGGGACAATTTTACATATTTTAGTGAATTTTGAGTCTATATTTCCAAGGATTATGGGAGTTAGAAAAAATCAATTTGTATCGCAAAATATTTCCATAGCTACCCCCTTTGTTCTGAATTTTCGACAAAAAAATTATAAAAAATGCTAAAAATTCGTAAAGAGGGGTTTTTTTTGGCCAAAAAATCGACTGGCACAATCAGTTTTGTGATAAAATCATTATTTCACCTTCAAATAGAGTCATGAAATTTTCGAAAATCCACTTTTCGAAACAAAAAATACTCATAACTCGACAAATAGGAAAGATAGAACGTTCTAGTCTTCACCAATCGATAGAGGGGACAATTTTACATATTTTAGTGAATTTTGAGTCTATATTTCCAAGGATTATGGGAGTTAGAAAAAATCAATTTGTATCGCAAAATATTTCCATAGCTACCCCCTTTGTTCTAAATTTTCGACAAAAAATTTTTAAAAAATGCTAAAAATTCGTAAAGAGGGGTTTTTTTGGCCAAAAAATCTACTGGCACATTCAGTTTTGTGATAAAATCATTATTTCGCCTTCAAATAGAGTCATGAAATTTTCGAAAATCCACTTTTTGAAACAAAAAATACTCATAACTCGACAAATAGGAAAGATAGAACGTTCTAGTCTTCACCAATCGATAGAGGGGACAATTTTACATATTTTAGTGAATTTTGAGTCTATATTTCCAAGGATTATGGGAGTTAGAAAAAATCAATTTGTATCGCAAAATATTTCCATAGCTACCCCCTTTGTTCTAAATTTTCGACAAAAAAAATATAAAAAATGCTAAAAATTCGTAAAGAGGGGTTTTTTTGGCCAAAAAATCGACTGGCACAATCAGTTTTGTGATAAAATCATTATTTCGCCTTCAAATAGAGTCATGAAATTTTCGAAAATCCACTATTCAAAACAAAAAATACTCATAACTCGACAAATAGGAAAGATAGAACGTTCTAGTCTTCACCAATCGATAGAGGGGACAATTTTACATATTTTAGTGAATTTTGAGTCCATATTTCCAAGGATTATGGGAGTTAGAAAAAATCAATTTGTATCGCAAAATATTTCCATAGCTACCCCCTTTGTTCTAAATTTTCGACAAAAAAATTATAAAAAATGCTAAAAATTCGTAAAGAGGGGTTTTTTTGGCCAAAAAATCTACTGGCACATTCAGTTTTGTGATAAAATCATTATTTCGCCTTCAAATAGAGTCATGAAATTTTCGAAAATCCACTTTTCGAAAAAAAAAATACTCATAACTCGACAAATAGGAAAGATAGAACGTTCTAGTCTTCACCAATCGATAGAGGGGACAATTTTACATATTTTAGTGAATTTTGAGTCCATATTTTCAAGGATTAAGGGAGTTAGAAAAAATCAATTAGTATCGCAAAATATTTCCTTTGTTCTAAATTTTCGACAAAAAAATTATAAAAAATGCTAAAAATTCGTAAAGAGGGGTTTTTTTGGCCAAAAAATCTACTGGCACATTCAGTTTTGTGATAAAATCATTATTTCGCCTTCAAATAGAGTCATGAAATTTTCGAAAATCCACTTTTCGAAACAAAAAATACTCATAACTCGACAAATAGGAAAGATAGAACGTTCTAGTCTTCACCAATCGATAGAGGGGACAATTTTACATATTTTAGTGAATTTTGAGTCTATATTTCCAAGGATTATGGGAGTTAGAAAAAATCAATTAGTATCGCAAAATATTTCCATAGCTACCCCCTTTGTTCTAAATTTTCGACAAAAAAATTTTAAAAAATGCTAAAAATTCGTAAAGAGGGGTTTTTTTGGCCAAAAAATCGACTGGCACAATCAGTTTTGTGATAAAATCATTATTTCGCCTTCAAATAGAGTCATGAAATTTTCGAAAATCCACTATTCAAAACAAAAAATACTCATAACTCGACAAATAGGAAAGATAGAACGTTCTAGTCTTCACCAATCGATAGAGGGGACAATTTTACATATTTTAGTGAATTTTGAGTCCATATTTCCAAGGATTATGGGAGTTAGAAAAAATCAATTTGTATCGCAAAATATTTCCATAGCTACCCCCTTTGTTCTAAATTTTCGACAAAAAAATTATAAAAAATGCTAAAAATTCGTAAAGAGGGGTTTTTTTGGCCAAAAAATCTACTGGCACATTCAGTTTTGTGATAAAATCATTATTTCGCCTTCAAATAGAGTCATGAAATTTTCGAAAATCCACTTTTCGAAACAAAAAATACTCATAACTCGACAAATAGGAAAGATAGAACGTTCTAGTCTTCACCAATCGATAGAGGGGACAATTTTACATATTTTAGTGAATTTTGAGTCCATATTTTCAAGGATTAAGGGAGTTAGAAAAAATCAATTAGTATCGCAAAATATTTCCATAGCTACCCCCTTTGTTCTAAATTTTCGACAAAAAAATTATAAAAAATGCTAAAAATTCGTAAAAAGGGGTTTTTTTGGCCAAAAAATCGACTGGCACAATCAGTTTTGTGATAAAATCATTATGTCGCCTTCAAATAGAGTCATGAAATTTTCGAAAATCCACTTTTTAAAACAAAAAATACTCATAACTCGACAAATAGGAAAGATAGAATGTTCTAGTCTTCACCAATCGATAGAGGGGACAATTTTACATATTTTAGTGAATTTTGAGTCCATATTTCCAAGGATTATGGGAGTTAGAAAAAATCAATTTGTATCGCAAAATATTTCCATAGCTACCCCCTTTGTTCTAAATTTTCGACAAAAAAATTATAAAAAATGCTAAAAATTCGTAAAGAGGGGTTTTTTTGGCCAAAAAATCTACTGGCACATTCAGTTTTGTGATAAAATCATTATTTCGCCTTCAAATAGAGTCATGAAATTTTCGAAAATCCACTTTTCAAAACAAAAATTACTCATAACTCGACAAATAGGAAAGTTAGAACGTTCTAGTCTTCACCAATCGATAGAGGGGACAATTTTACATATTTTAGGGAATTTTGAGTCCATATTTCCAAGGATTATGGGAGTTAGAAAAAATCAATTTGTATCGCAAAATATTTCCATAGCTACCCCCTTTGTTCTAAATTTTCGACAAAAAAATTATAAAAAATGCTAAAAATTCGTAAAGAGGGGTTTTTTGGCCAAAAAATCGACTGGCACAATCAGTTTTGTGATAAAATCATTATTTCGCCTGCAAATAGAGTCATGAAATTTTCAAAAATCCACTTTTCAAAACAAAAAATACTCATAACTCGACAAATAGGAAAGATAGAACGTTCTAGTCTTCACCAATCGATAGAGGGGACAATTTTACATCTTTTAGTGAATTTTGAGTCCATATTTCCAAGGATTATGGGAATTAGAAAAAATCAATTTGTATCGCAAAATATTTCCATAGCTACCCCCTTTGTTCTAAATTTTCGACAAAAAAATTATAAAAAATGCTAAAAATTCGTAAAGAGGGGTTTTTTTGGCCAAAAAATCGACTGGCACAATCAGTTTTGTGATAAAATCATTATGTCGCCTTCAAATAGAGTCATGAAATTTTCGAAAATCCACTTTTCAAAACAAAAAATACTCATAACTCGACAAATAGGAAAGATAGAACGTTCTAGTCTTCACCAATCGATAGAGGGGACAATTTTACATATTTTAGTGAATTTTGAGTCCATATATCCAAGGATTAAGGGAGTTAGAAAAAATCAATTTGTATCGCAAAATATTTCCATAGCTACCCCCTTTGTTCTGAATTTTCGACAAAAAAATTATAAAAAATGCTAAAAATTCGTAGAGGGGTTTTTTTTGGCCAAAAAATCGACTGGCACAATCAGTTTTGTGATAAAATCATTATTTCACCTTCAAATAGAGTCATGAAATTTTCGAAAATCCACTTTTCGAAACGAAAAATACTCATAACTCGACAAATAGGAAAGATAGAACGTTCTAGTCTTCACCAATCGATAGAGGGGACAATTTTACATATTTTAGTGAATTTTGAGTCCATATTTCCAAGGATTAAGGGAGTTAGAAAAAATCAATTTGTATCGCAAAATATTTCCATAGCTACCCCCTTTGTTCTAAATTTTCGACAAAAAAATTATGAAAAATGCTAAAAATTCGTAAAGAGGGGTTTTTTTGGCCAAAAAATCGACTGGCACAATCAGTTTTGTGATAAAATCATTATGTCGCCTTCAAATAGAGTCATGAAATTTTCGAAAATCCACTTTTCGAAACGAAAAATACTCATAACTCGACAAATAGGAAAGATAGAACGTTCTAGTCTTGACCAATCGATAGAGGGGACAATTTTACATATTTTAGTGAATTTTGAGTCCATATTTCCAAGGATTAAGGGAGTTAGAAAAAATCAATTTGTATCGCAAAATATTTCCATAGCTACCCCCTTTGTTCTAAATTTTCGACAAAAAAATTATAAAAAATGCTAAAAATTCGTAAAGAGGGGTTTTTTTGGCCAAAAAATCGACTGGCACAATCAGTTTTTTGATAAAATCATTATGTCGCCTTCAAATAGAGTCATGAAATTTTCGAAAATCCACTTTTCAAAACAAAAAATACTCATAACTCGACAAATAGGAAATATAGAACGTTCTAGTCTTCACCAATCGATAGAGGGGACAATTTTACATATTTTAGTGAATTTTGAGTCCATATTTCCAAGGATTAAGGGAGTTAGAAAAAATCAATTTGTATCGCAAAATATTTCCATAGCTACCCCCTTTGTTCTAAATTTTCGACAAAAAAAATTTAAAAAATGCTAAAAATTCGTAAAGAGGGGTTTTTTGGCCAAAAAATCGACTGGCACAATCAGTTTTGTGATAAAATCATTATTTCGCCTTCAAATGGAGTCATGAAATTTTCGAAAATCCACTTTTCGAAACAAAAAATACTCATAACTCGACAAATAGGAAAGTTAGAACGTTCTAGTCTTCACCAATCGATAGAGGGGACAATTTTACATATTTTAGGGAATTTTGAGTCCATATTTCCAAGGATTATGGGAGTTAGAAAAAATCAATTTGTATCGCAAAATATTTCCATAGCTACCCCCTTTGTTCTAAATTTTCGACAAAAAATTTTTAAAAAATGCTAAAAATTCGTAAAGAGGGGTTTTTTTGGCCAAACAATCGACTGGCACAATCAGTTTTGTGATAAAATCATTATTTCGCCTGCAAATAGAGTCATGAAATTTTCGAAAATCCACTTTTCAAAACAAAAAATACTCATAACTCGACAAATAGGAAAGATAGAACGTTCTAGTCTTCACCAATCGATAGAGGGGACAATTTTACATCTTTTAGTGAATTTTGAGTCCATATTTCCAAGGATTATGGGAGTTAGAAAAAATCAATTTGTATCGCAAAATATTTCCATAGCTACCCCCTTTGTTCTAAATTTTCGACAAAAAAATTATAAAAAATGCTAAAAATTCGTAAAGAGGGGTTTTTTTGGCCAAAAAATCTACTGGCACATTCAGTTTTGTGATAAAATCATTATTTCGCCTCCAAATAGAGTCATGAAATTTTCGAAAATCCACTTTTCGAAACAAAAAATACTCATAACTCGACAAATAGGAAAGATAGAACGTTCTAGTCTTCACCAATCGATAGAGGGGACAATTTTACATATTTTAGTGAATTTTGAGTCCATATTTTCAAGGATTAAGGGAGTTAGAAAAAATCAATTAGTATCGCAAAATATTTCCATAGCTACCCCCTTTGTTCTAAATTTTCGACAAAAAAATAAAAAAATGCTAAAAATTCGTAAAAAGGGGTTTTTTTGGCCAAAAAATCGACTGGCACAATCAGTTTTGTGATAAAATCATTATGTCGCCTTCAAATAGAGTCATGAAATTTTCGAAAATCCACTTTTCAAAACAAAAAATACTCATAACTCGACAAATAGGAAAGATAGAACGTTCTAGTCTTCACCAATCGATAGAGGGGACAATTTTACATATTTTAGTGAATTTTGAGTCTATATTTCCAAGGATAATGGGAGTTAGAAAAAATCAATTTGTATCGCAAAATATTTCCATAGCTACCCCCTTTGTTCTAAATTTTCGACAAAAAAATTTTAAAAAATGCTAAAAATTCGTAAAGAGGGCGACTGGCACAATCAGTTTTGTGATAAAATCATTATTTCGCCTTCAAATAGAGTCATGAAATTTTCGAAAATCCACTATTCAAAACAAAAAATACTCATAACTCGACAAATAGGAAAGATAGAACGTTCTAGTCTTCACCAATCGATAGAGGGGACAATTTTACATATTTTAGTGAATTTTGAGTCCATATTTCCAAGGATTATGGGAGTTAGAAAAAATCAATTTGTATCGCAAAATATTTCCATAGCTACCCCCTTTGTTCTAAATTTTCGACAAAAAAATTATAAAAAATGCTAAAAATTCGTAAAGAGGGGTTTTTTTGGCCAAAAAATCTACTGGCACATTCAGTTTTGTGATAAAATCATTATTTCGCCTTCAAATAGAGTCATGAAATTTTCGAAAATCCACTTTTCGAAACAAAAAATACTCATAACTCGACAAATAGGAAAGATAGAACGTTCTAGTCTTCACCAATCGATAGAGGGGACAATTTTACATATTTTAGTGAATTTTGAGTCCATATTTTCAAGGATTAAGGGAGTTAGAAAAAATCAATTTGTATCGCAAAATATTTCCAAAGCTACCCCCTTTGTTCTAAATTTTCGACAAAAAAATTATAAAAAATGCTAAAAATTCGTAAAGAGGGGTTTTTTTGGCCAAAAAATCGACTGGCACAATCAGTTTTGTGATAAAATCATTATTTCGCCTTCAAATGGAGTCATGAAATTTTCGAAAATCCACTTTTCAAAACAAAAATTACTCATAACTCGACAAATAGGAAAGTTAGAACGTTCTAGTCTTCACCAATCGATAGAGGGGACAATTTTACATATTTTAGGGAATTTTGAGTCCATATTTCCAAGGATTATGGGAGTTAGAAAAAATCAATTTGTATCGCAAAATATTTCCATAGCTACCCCCTTTGTTCTAAATTTTCGACAAAAAATTTATAAAAAATGCTAAAAATTCGTAAAGAGGGGTTTTTTGGCCAAAAAATCGACTGGCACAATCAGTTTTGTGATAAAATCATTATTTCGCCTGCAAATAAAGTCATGAAATTTTCAAAAATCCACTTTTCGAAACAAAAAATACTCATAACTCGACAAATAGGAAAGATAGAACGTTCTAGTCTTCACCAATCGATAGAGGGGACAATTTTACATCTTTTAGTGAATTTTGAGTCCATATTTCCAAGGATTATGGGAATTAGAAAAAATCAATTTGTATCGCAAAATATTTCCATAGCTACCCCCTTTGTTCTAAATTTTCGACAAAAAAATTATAAAAAATGCTAAAAATTCGTAAAGAGGGGTTTTTTTGGCCAAAAAATCGACTGGCACAATCAGTTTTGTGATAAAATCATTATTTCGCCTTCAAATGGAGTCATGAAATTTTCGAAAATCCACTTTTCAAAACAAAAATTACTCATAACTCGACAAATAGGAAAGTTAGAACGTTCTAGTCTTCACCAATCGATAGACGGGACAATTTTACATATTTTAGGGAATTTTGAGTCCATATTTCCAAGGATTATGGGAGTTAGAAAAAATCAATTTGTATCGCAAAATATTTCCATAGCTACCCCCTTTGTTCTAAATTTTCGACAAAAAAATTATAAAAAATGCTAAAAATTCGTAAAGAGGGGTTTTTTGGCCAAAAAATCGACTGGCACAATCAGTTTTGTGATAAAATCATTATTTCGCCTGCAAATAGAGTCATGAAATTTTCGAAAATCCACTTTTCAAAACAAAAATTACTCATAACTCGACAAATAGGAAAGTTAGAACGTTCTAGTCTTCACCAATCGATAGAGGGGACAATTTTACATATTTTAGGGAATTTTGAGTCCATATTTCCAAGGATTATGGGAGTTAGGAAAAATCAATTTGTATCGCAAAATATTTCCATAGCTACCCCCTTTGTTCTAAATTTTCGACAAAAAAATAAAAAAATGCTAAAAATTCGTAAAAAGGGGTTTTTTTGGCCAAAAAATCGACTGGCACAATCAGTTTTGTGATAAAATCATTATGTCGCCTTCAAATAAAGTCATTAAATTTTCGAAAATCCACTTTTCAAAACAAAAAATACTCATAACTCGACAAATAGGAAAGATAGAACGTTCTAGTCTTCACCAATCGATAGAGGGGACAATTTTACATATTTTAGTGAATTTTGAGTCTATATTTCCAAGGATTATGGGAGTTAGAAAAAATCAATTTGTATCGCAAAATATTTCCATATCTACCCCCTTTGTTCTAAATTTTCGACAAAAAAATTATAAAAAATGCTAAAAATTCGTAAAGAGGGGTTTTTTTGGCCAAAAAATCTACTGGCACATTCAGTTTTGTGATAAAATCATTATTTCGCCTTCAAATAGAGTCATGAAATTTTCGAAAATCCACTTTTCGAAACAAAAAATACTCATAACTCGACAAATAGGAAAGATAGAACGTTCTAGTCTTCACCAATCGATAGAGGGGACAATTTTACATATTTTAGTGAATTTTGAGTCCATATTTTCAAGGATTAAGGGAGTTAGAAAAAATCAATTAGTATCGCAAAATATTTCCATAGCTACCCCCTTTGTTCTAAATTTTCGACAAAAAAATTATAAAAAATGCTAAAAATTCGTAAAAAGGGGTTTTTTTGGCCAAAAATCGACTGGCACAATCAGTTTTGTGATAAAATCATTATGTCGCCTTCAAATAGAGTCATGAAATTTTCGAAAATCCACTTTTCGAAACAAAAAATACTCATAACTCGACTAATAGGAAAGATCGAACGTTCTAGTCTTCACCAATCGATAGAGGGGACAATTTTACATATTTTAGTGAATTTTTAGTCCATATTTCCAAGGATTAAGGGAGTTAGAAAAAATCAATTTGTATCGCAAAATATTTCCATAGCTACCCCCTTTGTTATAAATTTTCGACAAAAAAATTATAAAAAATGCTAAAAATTCGTAAAGAGGGGTTTTTTTGGCCAAAAAATCTACTGGCACATTCAGTTTTGTGATAAAATCATTATTTCGCCTTCAAATAGAGTCATGAAATTTTCGAAAATCCACTTTTCGAAACAAAAAATACTCATAACTCGACAAATAGGAAAGATAGAACGTTCTAGTCTTCACCAATCGATAGAGGGGACAATTTTACATATTTTAGTGAATTTTGAGTCTATATTTCCAAGGATAATGGGAGTTAGAAAAAATCAATTTGTATCGCAAAATATTTCCATAGCTACCCCCTTTGTTCTAAATTTTCGACAAAAAAATTTTAAAAAATCCTAAAAATTCGTAAAGAGGGGTTTTTTTGGCCAAAAAATCGACTGGCACAATCAGTTTTGTGATGAAATCATTATTTCGCCTTCAAATAGAGTCATGAAATTTTCGAAAATCCACTATTCAAAACAAAAAATACTCATAACTCGACAAATAGGAAAGATAGAACGTTCTAGTCTTCACCAATCGATAGAGGGGACAATTTTACATATTTTAGTGAATTTTGAGTCCATATTTCCAAGGATTATGGGAGTTAGAAAAAATCAATTTGTATCGCAAAATATTTCCATAGCTACCCCCTTTGTTCTAAATTTTCGACAAAAAAATGATAAAAAATGCTAAAAATTCGTAAAGAGGGGTTTTTTTGGCCAAAAAATCTACTGGCACATTCAGTTTTGTGATAAAATCATTATTTCGCCTTCAAATAGAGTCATGAAATTTTCGAAAATCCACTTTTCGAAACAAAAAATACTCATAACTCGACAAATAGGAAAGATAGAACGTTCTAGTCTTCACCAATCGATAGAGGGGACAATTTTACATATTTTAGTGAATTTTGAGTCCATATTTTCAAGGATTAAGGGAGTTAGAAAAAATCAATTTGTATCGCAAAATATTTCCATAGCTACCCCCTTTGTTTTAAATTTTCGACAAAAAAATTATAAAAAATGCTAAAAATTCGTAAAGAGGGGTTTTTTTGGACAAAAAATCGACTGGCACAATCAGTTTTGTGATAAAATCATTATTTCGCCTTCAAATGGAGTCATGAAATTTTCGAAAATCCACTTTTCAAAACAAAAATTACTCATAACTCGACAAATAGGAAAGTTAGAACGTTCTAGTCTTCACCAATCGATAGAGGGGACAATTTTACATATTTTAGGGAATTTTGAGTCCATATTTCCAAGGATTATGGGAGTTAGAAAAAATCAATTTGTATCGCAAAATATTTCCATAGCTACCCCCTTTGTTCTAAATTTTCGACAAAAAAATTATAAAAAATGCTAAAAATTCGTAAAGAGGGGTTTTTTGGCCAAAAAATCGACTGGCACAATCAGTTTTGTGATAAAATCATTATTTCGCCTGCAAATAGAGTCATGAAATTTTCAAAAATCCACTTTTCAAAACAAAAAATACTCATAACTCGACAAATAGGAAAGATAGAACGTTCTAGTCTTCACCAATCGATAGAGGGGACAATTTTACATATTTTAGGGAATTTTGAGTCCATATTTCCAAGGATTATGGGAGTTAGAAAAAATCAATTTGTATCGCAAATTATTTCCATAGCTACCCCCTTTGTTCTAAATTTTCGACAAAAAAATTATAAAAAATGCTAAAAATCCGTAAAGAGGGGTTTTTTGGCCAAAAAATCGACTGGCACAATCAGTTTTGTGATAAAATCATTATTTCGCCTTCAAATGGAGTCATGAAATTTTCGAAAATCCACTTTTCAAAACAAAAATTACTCATAACTCGACAAATAGGAAAGTTAGAACGTTCTAGTCTTCACCAATCGATAGAGGGGACAATTTTACATATTTTAGGGAATTTTGAGTCCATATTTCCAAGGATTATGGGAGTTAGGAAAAATCAATTTGTATCGCAAAATATTTCCATAGCTACCCCCTTTGTTCTAAATTTTCGACAAAAAAATTATAAAAAATGCTAAAAATCCGTAAAGAGGGGTTTTTTGGCCAAAAAATCGACTGGCACAATCAGTTTTGTGATAAAATCATTATTTCGCCTTCAAATGGAGTCATGAAATTTTCGAAAATCCACTTTTCAAAACAAAAAATACTCATAACTCGACAAATAGGAAAGATAGAACGTTCTAGTCTTCACCAATCGATAGAGGGGACAATTTTACATCTTTTATTGAATTTTGAGTCCATATTTCCAAGGATTATGGGAGTTAGAAAAAATCAATTTGTATCGCAAAATATTTCCATAGCTACCCCCTTTGTTCTAAATTTTCGACAAAAAAATTATAAAAAATGCTAAAAATTCGTAAAGAGGGGTTTTTTGGCCAAAAAATCGACTGGCACAATCAGTTTTGTGATAAAATCATTATTTCGCCTGCAAATAGAGTCATGAAATTTTCAAAAATCCACTTTTCAAAACAAAAAATACTCATAACTCGACAAATAGGAAAGATAGAACGTTCTAGTCTTCACCAATCGATAGAGGGGACAATTTTACATCTTTTAGTGAATTTTGAGTCCATATTTCCAAGGATTATGGGAGTTAGAAAAAATCAATTTGTATCGCAAAATATTTCCATAGCTACCCCCTTTGTTCTAAATTTTCGACAAAAAAATTATAAAAAATGCTAAAAATTCGTAAAGAGGGGTTTTTTTGGCCAAAAATCGACTGGCACAATCAGTTTTGTGATAAAATCATTATGTCGCCTTCAAATCGAGTCATGAAATTTTCGAAAATCCACTTTTTAAAACAAAAAATACTCATAACTCGACAAATAGGAAAGATAGAACGTTCTAGTCTTCACCAATCGATAGAGGGGACAATTTTACATATTTTAGTGAATTTTGAGTCCATATATCCAAGGATTAAGGGAGTTAGAAAAAATCAATTTGTATCGCAAAATATTTCCATAGCTACCCCCTTTGTTCTAAATTTTCGACAAAAAAATTATAAAAAATGCTAAAAATCCGTAAAGAGGGGTTTTTTGGCCAAAAAATCGACTGACACAATCAGTTTTGTGATAAAATCATTATTTCGCCTTCAAATGGAGTCATGAAATTTTCGAAAATCCACCTTTCAAAACAAAAATTACTCATAACTCGACAAATAGGAAAGTTAGAACGTTCTAGTCTTCACCAATCGATAGAGGGGACAATTTTACATATTTTAGGGAATTTTGAGTCCATATTTCCAAGGATTATGGGAGTTAGGAAAAATCAATTTGTATCGCAAAATATTTCCATAGCTACCCCCTTTGTTCTAAATTTCGACAAAAAAATTATAAAAAATGCTAAAAATTCGTAAAGAGGGGTTTTTTTGGCCAAAAAATCGACTGGCACAATCAGTTTTGTGATAAAATCATTATTTCGCCTGCAAATAGAGTCATGAAATTTTCAAAAATCCACTTTTCAAAACAAAAAATACTCATAACTCGACAAATAGGAAAGATAGAACGTTCTAGTCTTCACCAATCGATAGAGGGGACAATTTTACATCTTTTAGTGAATTTTGAGTCCATATTTCCAAGGATTATGGGAGTTAGAAAAAATCAATTTGTATCGCAAAATATTTCCATAGCTACCCCCTTTGTTCTAAATTTTCGACAAAAAAATTATAAAAAATGCTAAAAATTCGTAAAGAGGGGTTTTTTTGGCCAAAAAATCGACTGGCACAATCAGTTTTGTGATAAAATCATTATGTCGCCTTCAAATCGAGTCATGAAATTTTCGAAAATCCACTTTTCAAAACAAAAAATACTCATAACTCGACAAATAGGAAAGATAGAACGTTCTAGTCTTCACCAATCGATAGAGGGGACAATTTTACATATTTTAGTGAATTTTGAGTCCATATATCCAAGGATTAAGGGAGTTAGAAAAAATCAATTTGTATCGCAAAATATTTCCATAGCTACCCCCTTTGTTCTAAATTTTCGACAACAAAATTATAAAAAATGCTAAAAATCCGTAAAGAGGGGTTTTTTGGCCAAAAAATCGACTGACACAATCAGTTTTGTGATAAAATCATTATTTCGCCTTCAAATGGAGTCATGAAATTTTCGAAAATCCACCTTTCAAAACAAAAATTACTCATAACTCGACAAATAGGAAATTTAGAACGTTCTAGTCTTCACCAATCGATAGAGGGGACAATTTTACATATTTTAGGGAATTTTGAGTCCATATTTCCAAGGATTATGGGAGTTAGGAAAAATCAATTTGTATCGCAAAATATTTCCATAGCTACCCCCTTTGTTCTAAATTTTCGACAAAAAAATTATAAAAAATGCTAAAAATTCGTAAAGAGGGGTTTTTTGGCCAAAAAATCGACTGGCACAATCAGTTTTGTGATAAAATCATTATTTCGCCTGCAAATAGAGTCATGAAATTTTCAAAATCCACTTTTCAAAACAAAAAATACTCATAACTCGACAAATAGGAAAGATAGAACGTTCTAGTCTTCACCAATCGATAGAGGGGACAATTTTACATCTTTTAGTGAATTTTGAGTCCATATTTCCAAGGATTATGGGAGTTAGAAAAAATCAATTTGTATCGCAAAATATTTCCATAGCTACCCCCTTTGTTCTAAATTTTCGACAAAAAAATTATAAAAAATGCTAAAAATTCGTAAAGAGGGGTTTTTTTGGCCAAAAAATCGACTGGCACAATCAGTTTTGTGATAAAATCATTATGTCGCCTTCAAATCGAGTCATGAAATTTTCGAAAATCCACTTTTCAAAACAAAAAATACTCATAACTCGACAAATAGGAAAGATAGAACGTTCTAGTCTTCACCAATCGATAGAGGGGACAATTTTACATATTTTAGTGAATTTTGAGTCCATATATCCAAGGATTAAGGGAGTTAGAAAAAATCAATTTGTATCGCAAAATATTTCCATAGCTACCCCCTTTGTTCTAAATTTTCGACAAAAAAATTATAAAAAATGCTAAAAATCCGTAAAGAGGGGTTTTTTGGCCAAAAAATCGACTGACACAATCAGTTTTGTGATAAAATCATTATTTCGCCTTCAAATGGAGTCATGAAATTTTCGAAAATCCACCTTTCAAAACAAAAATTACTCATAACTCGACAAATAGGAAATTTAGAACGTTCTAGTCTTCACCAATCGATAGAGGGGACAATTTTACATATTTTAGGGAATTTTGAGTCCATATTTCCAAGGATTATGGGAGTTAGGAAAAATCAATTTGTATCGCAAAATATTTCCATAGCTACCCCCTTTGTTCTAAATTTTCGACAAAAAAATTATAAAAAATGCTAAAAATTCGTAAAGAGGGGTTTTTTGGCCAAAAAATCGACTGGCACAATCAGTTTTGTGATAAAATCATTATTTCGCCTGCAAATAGAGTCATGAAATTTTCAAAAATCCACTTTTCAAAACAAAAAATACTCATAACTCGACAAATAGGAAAGATAGAACGTTCTAGTCTTCACCAATCGATAGAGGGGACAATTTTACATCTTTTAGTGAATTTTGAGTCCATATTTCCAAGGATTATGGGAATTAGAAAAAATCAATTTGTATCGCAAAATATTTCCATAGCTACCCCCTTTGTTCTAAATTTTCGACAAAAAAATTATAAAAAATGCTAAAAATTCGTAAAGAGGGGTTTTTTTGGCCAAAAAATCGACTGGCACAATCAGTTTTGTGATAAAATCATTATTTCGCCTGCAAATAGAGTCATGAAATTTTCGAAAATCCACTTTTCAAAACAAAAATTACTCATAACTCGACAAATAGGAAAGTTAGAACGTTCTAGTCTTCACCAATCGATAGAGGGGACAATTTTACATATTTTAGGGAATTTTGAGTCCATATTTCCAAGGATTATGGGAGTTAGAAAAAATCAATTTGTATCGCAAAATATTTCCATAGCTACCCCCTTTGTTCTAAATTTTCGACAA
The DNA here is from genome assembly GCA_947563755.1 of Lochmaea crataegi. NCBI lineage: Eukaryota > Metazoa > Arthropoda > Insecta > Coleoptera > Chrysomelidae > Lochmaea > Lochmaea crataegi. The sequence goes on from OX387434.1 coordinate 6,981,872, forward strand.
AAAAATTATAAAAAATGCTAAAAATTCGTAAAGAGGGGTTTTTTTGGCAAAAAAATCGACTGGCACAATCAGTTTTGTGATAAAATCATTATTTCGCCTGCAAATAGAGTCATGAAATTTTCGAAAATCCACTTTTCAAAACAAAAATTACTCATAACTCGACAAATAGGAAAGTTAGAACGTTCTAGTCTTCACCAATCGATAGAGGGGACAATTTTACATATTTTAGGGAATTTTGAGTCCATATTTCCAAGGATTATGGGAGTTAGGAAAAATCAATTTGTATCGCAAAATATTTCCATAGCTACCCCCTTTGTTCTAAATTTTCGACAAAAAAATTATAAAAAATGCTAAAAATCCGTAAAGAGGGGTTTTTTGGCCAGAAAATCGACTGGCACAATCAGTTTTGTGATAAAATCATTATTTCGCCTTCAAATGGAGTCATGAAATTTTCGAAAATCCACTTTTCGAAACAAAAAATACTCATAACTCGACAAATAGGAAAGATAGAACGTTCTAGTCTTCACCAATCGATAGAGGGGACAATTTTACATATTTTAGTGAATTTTGAGTCTATATTTCCAAGGATTATGGAGTTAGAAAAAATCAATTTGTATCGCAAAATATTTCCATAGCTACCCCCTTTGTTCTAAATTTCCGACAAAAAAATTATAAAAAATGCTAAAAATTCGTAAAGAGGGGTTTTTTTGGCCAAAAAATCTACTGGCACATTCAGTTTTGTGATAAAATCATTATTTCGCCTTCAAATAGAGTCATGAAATTTTCGAAAATCCACTTTTCGAAACAAAAAATACTCATAACTCGACAAATAGGAAAGATAGAACGTTCTAGTCTTCACCAATCGATAGAGGGGACAATTTTACATATTTTAGTGAATTTTGAGTCTATATTTCCAAGGATAATGGGAGTTAGAAAAAATCAATTTGTATCGCAAAATATTTCCATAGCTACCCCCTTTGTTCTAAATTTTCGACAAAAAAATTTTAAAAAATGCTAAAAATTCGTAAAGAGGGGTTTTTTTGGCCAAAAAATCGACTGGCACAATCAGTTTTGTGATAAAATCATTATTTCGCCTTCAAATAGAGTCATGAAATTTTCGAAAATCCACTATTCAAAACAAAAAATACTCATAACTCGACAAATAGGAAAGATAGAACGTTCTAGTCTTCACCAATCGATAGAGGGGACAATTTTACATATTTTAGTGAATTTTGAGTCCATATTTCCAAGGATTATGGGAGTTAGAAAAAATCAATTTGTATCGCAAAATATTTCCATAGCTACCCCCTTTGTTCTAAATTTTCGACAAAAAAATTATAAAAAATGCTAAAAATTCGTAAAGAGGGGTTTTTTTGGCCAAAAAATCTACTGGCACATTCAGTTTTGTGATAAAATCATTATTTCGCCTTCAAATAGAGTCATGAAATTTTCGAAAATCCACTTTTCGAAACAAAAAATACTCATAACTCGACAAATAGGAAAGATAGAACGTTCTAGTCTTCACCAATCGATAGAGGGGACAATTTTACATATTTTAGTGAATTTTGAGTCTATATTTCCAAGGATAATGGGAGTTAGAAAAAATCAATTTGTATCGCAAAATATTTCCATAGCTACCCCCTTTGTTCTAAATTTTCGACAAAAAAATTATAAAAAATGCTAAAAATTCGTAAAGAGGGGTTTTTTGGCCAAAAAATCGACTGGCACAATCAGTTTTGTGATAAAATCATTATTTCGCCTGCAAATAGAGTCATGAAATTTTCGAAAATCCACTTTTCAAAACAAAAATTACTCATAACTCGACAAATAGGAAAGTTAGAACGTTCTAGTCTTCACCAATCGATAGAGGGGACAATTTTACATATTTTAGGGAATTTTGAGTCCATATTTCCAAGGATTATGGGAGTTAGGAAAAATCAATTTGTATCGCAAAATATTTCCATAGCTACCCCCTTTGTTCTAAATTTTCGACAAAAAAATTATAAAAAATGCTAAAAATCCGTAAAGAGGGGTTTTTTGGCCAGAAAATCGACTGGCACAATCAGTTTTGTGATAAAATCATTATTTCGCCTTCAAATGGAGTCATGAAATTTTCGAAAATCCACTTTTCGAAACAAAAAATACTCATAACTCGACAAATAGGAAAGATAGAACGTTCTAGTCTTCACCAATCGATAGAGGGGACAATTTTACATATTTTAGTGAATTTTGAGTCTATATTTCCAAGGATTATGGGAGTTAGAAAAAATCAATTTGTATCGCAAAATATTTCCATAGCTACCCCCTTTGTTCTAAATTTCCGACAAAAAAATTATAAAAAATGCTAAAAATTCGTAAAGAGGGGTTTTTTTGGCCAAAAAATCGACTGGCACAATCAGTTTTGTGATAAAATCATTATTTCGCCTTCAAATAGAGTCATGAAATTTTCGAAAATCCACTATTCAAAACAAAAAATACTCATAACTCGACAAATAGGAAAGATAGAACGTTCTAGTCTTCACCAATCGATAGAGGGGACAATTTTACATATTTTAGTGAATTTTGAGTCTATATTTCCAAGGATAATGGGAGTTAGAAAAAATCAATTTGTATCGCAAAATATTTCCATAGCTACCCCCTTTGTTCTAAATTTTCGACAAAAAATTTTAAAAAATGCTAAAAATTCGTAAAGAGGGGTTTTTTTGGCCAAAAAATCGACTGGCACAATCAGTTTTGTGATAAAATCATTATTTCGCCTTCAAATAGAGTCATGAAATTTTCGAAAATCCACTATTCAAAACAAAAAATACTCATAACTCGACAAATAGGAAAGATAGAACGTTCTAGTCTTCACCAATCGATAGAGGGGACAATTTTACATATTTTAGTGAATTTTGAGTCCATATTTCCAAGGATTATGGGAGTTAGAAAAAATCAATTTGTATCGCAAAATATTTCCATAGCTACCCCCTTTGTTCTAAATTTTCGACAAAAAAATTATAAAAAATGCTAAAAATTCGTAAAGAGGGGTTTTTTTGGCCAAAAAATCTACTGGCACATTCAGTTTTGTGATAAAATCATTATTTCGCCTTCAAATAGAGTCATGAAATTTTCGAAAATCCACTTTTCGAAACAAAAAATACTCATAACTCGACAAATAGGAAAGATAGAACGTTCTAGTCTCCACCAATCGATAGAGGGGACAATTTTACATATTTTAGTGAATTTTGAGTCCATATTTTCAAGGATTAAGGGAGTTAGAAAAAATCAATTTGTATCGCAAAATATTTCCATAGCTACCCCCTTTGTTCTAAATTTTCGACAAAAAAATTATAAAAAATGCTAAAAATTCGTAAAAAGGGTTTTTTTTGGCAAAAAAATCGACTGGCACAATCAGTTTTGTGATAAAATCATTATGTCGCCTTCAAATAGAGTCATGAAATTTTCGAAAATCCACTTTTCAAAACAAAAATTACTCATAACTCGACAAATAGGAAAGTTAGAACGTTCTAGTCTTCACCAATCGATAGAGGGGACAATTTTACATATTTTAGGGAATTTTGAGTCCATATTTCCAAGGATTATGGGAGTTAGAAAAAATCAATTTGTATCGCAAAATATTTCCATAGCTACCCCCTTTGTTCTAAATTTTCGACAAAAAAATTATAAAAAATGCTAAAAATCCGTAAAGAGGGGTTTTTTGGCCAAAAAATCGACTGGCACAATCAGTTTTGTGATAAAATCATTATTTCGCCTTCAAATGGAGTCATGAAATTTTCGAAAATCCACTTTTCAAAACAAAAAATACTCATAACTCGACAAATAGGAAAGATAGAACGTTCTAGTCTTCACCAATCGATAGAGGGGACAATTTTACATATTTTAGTGAATTTTGAGTCCATATATCCAAGGATTAAGGGAGTTAGAAAAAATCAATTT